>JAOWBU010000944.1:0-23163 GCA_026212405.1 Petrea volubilis
CTGCCCTCGCTGCCAACAGACACACTACAAACCTGGATGCAGAAGTGGACAACACATGAAAACGTGTTGACAACCAGGTAGCTTGTCTGAAGTCAACCCAGCGGTGTCAAACCGCGTTAATTAATTCTGTAAAGATTGAATTTAAAATTCAGATTTTAAATTGAATTGTTACTTGAAGGGCAATTCAGTAAAAAGTAAGCCCGAGACCGAGACAATTCACCCAAATGCTTGCACCTAGTTTCAAACTGCTTTAATTAATTATGTAACGATTGAGCTTAAAATTCAAAATTTAAATTGAAACATTAATTGAAGGGCAATTCAGTAAAAAGTAAGCATGAGATCGAACTGGTCTGTGGCCGTGGCTAGAGTCGGGGCGGGTCGGCAGCGCGCGCATGTGGGGCTGCTCATATGCGTTACTTAGTTGTATAGTTTAGACTACAACAACACTTAACTACATAAATACAAGAATTGTCAAGGCCAAATATCCTATCCGATATGGGATATTTTATACTTAGCTTTTGACACGTTAGATAATATTACCTTAGGCATTATCTATGGATTTCCATTAGAAATGGATTAATCCTAAATTAACTCCTTGTAAATGTCATCTTAACTAGCCCGCTTCTGACAAAAATTAATTCCAAAAGGATTTTCGTAATTTTCCCTAATAGAATTTATTTTGAGATATATTGTGCTTCATGAAACTATTGTAACATCCGGATCTTGGGCTTTGGTCATTGGATAGGTTCAACTCCCTATCATCCGACCCCTGTGCAGCATAATGGATTATCTTATCTTCCAGCCCACAATTTTCTTTGCATGCCTAATAATATGTAAGCATACTTATCTTATATTTTAAATCTTTTATTTGCTTGGTGCTAGTGTTATACTTCATCTCTGTTAACTTTAATGTGTAAAAACTTAAAAGGAATAAAAATATTTTGACTCCAACATTATGATCGTTTTCACACTTTAGTTACTAAGTGATTTTTTTACTTTTTGTAATCTTTTATCTGCAAATCATATACATGAGTTGCATTTTGCCCCATAAAACTATTTTCTGGTCAAAAAAGAAGTTGAATTGCCTACTGGCGCCTTCAAAGGTTCTTTTAATCTCCATTACTAGTCTCAACTCACCAGTTCGAACAAAATTTAGAATCTCCTTATCTGTCAATTTTACATTTAAAATCACAAAATCCCCATTACCGTTCATTTTCCGGTAACTGTTTTGGCCGAAAATGGGGTATTGAGGAATAAAATGTAAATCCTATTAGTTTGTATGACAATTTTTTTTAAAAAAAAAGTCATTGATTTAATTATAAAAACAATCATAATTCCGAAGCAAAATATTTCTATCCCAAATAAAAAATGCAGAGAGAAAATTAAACTAGTCAATACACTACAATAAAATAAGTAAATTACTGACAATATAACAAGCGATAATGAAAAGATTGTCATTAAATATATGCATTTAGTGACAACAAAACTATGTTGTCACAAAGTATAGTTTACACAATATCAATAGTGACGATATAACGTAATTTGGTGACAACATAGTACAAAATTAATAATTAGTGACACACATATGGTGGCAACGTAGTGATAATGGAATCTTGTCACAAAATTTTAATGACATTTTGTTTTGTCACAAAGTTGTTATTATAGGTATGTCATTGATTGTTAATGGTTGTTATGATAAAACATTAATTATTGTCACCATTGAGTGAATATTGTGACAAGATAAAAATTGTTATCACTAAAAAAAATAATTAATTTAAAAATAAAAAAAATTATCTTTTAATATAATTATTGATGATAACTTTCATATTATTACTTTTATATTTTGTTATTAATATTATTTTTCTTATAAGGATATTTATAAATGTAATTTGACTTTTAAGCATTAGTGATATGGTTATTGATAAAGAGGATGACCTTTATCTTTACTTTTTATCACAAGCTTATTAATTTACTTAAATGATTCATTTCTCAATCACTGCTACAACCTTTTCTCTTAGAAAGCGATGCCCTCCCAGCTGCACTTTCTTCCCAAATGTGCTTTGTCATCCACAAATTTTCTTTTTCATTTTACCTCTTTTTTGAGGCACTTTCATATATACTTATATTTGTTAATAAGATAAGGAAAAATATCTAACATAGTTTTGTCCTATCTTTGCTCCTTGGCATGTACCTAAAAAGCTATGACCTTTCTTGAAGGGAAGCTAATTTCCTGTTCCTTTAAATAGTATTACTTTGTGAATTATTGGGTTTTAACACCCATGATTTTAAGCCATGACTTAAGAGTGTGCTTCACTTTATTTTACATTTTTTTAATAAGAACCCACATTTTAATATATTTTAAGAGACTACACACATATATAGTACTCTGAAATATTCATCTGAAATGTTATCAATATATATATATATATAGTACTCTAAAATAATTTTTTCTTGGCAATAAACATATGTCATAGAAATAGAGTTAGTTCCGATATGAATTGAATAAACACTTCAAAAAATCACTTTTTTCAGTAATAAAAAATTTGTAATGAACATCATAAATATAAAATATTTTTAATGGATTTTTAACAGAATCCTATTAAAATAGAACGAAAGCAATAATAAACGACAAGATCTCTTTACTAATTAATTTATACAAACAAACCCTTTCAAGAATTATGTTTGTTGACAAATTTCTTTGAATCTGTGATTGATGTGCTATAAATGGGTGTTTTCTTATGGTGAAAATAAATATTTAAAACTTTGAAATACTCATAAGGACAATAAAAAATAGAACAAATATTTGTAACGGATTTTTTAACAGAATCCTATTAAAATAGAACGAAAGTAACAATAAACGACAAGATCTCTTTACTAATTAATTTATACAAACAAAACCTTTCAAGAACTATGTTTTGTGACAAATTTCTCTGAATATGTAGTTCATGAGGTGCCATAAATGGGTGTTTTTTTTCCCCTTATGGTGTAAAGAAATATTTAAAACTTTAAAATACTAATAAGGACAACTTAATATTTTTTATAATTGATATTATGAAAACTAGAGGCATTTGTTTGAACAATTATATATATATATATATATATATAAAGAGATTATAAGTTCATGCAGCCATACTCTTTTGTTTTATTTTTGGACATTATTAAATGAGTTTGGATCCACACTATTCTAAGAAAAAATATATATTTATTGTAATATTAGTTTTAGTAAATAAATGTAGTAATATTTTGATATATGCAGCTAATTCGCGCATGATTATAAACCGCAAATTAATTGCAGTGCTTGGTGTGTGAATTTTTGAATAATCGAACTGTAGATTATGCTCATAACACGTTTATTGAGTTGCTAGTTGCTACCTTGGAGCGGTCAATCTCATTCAATTAACTTAAGTATTTGAACTGGTCATTTTTCAATTGGGGGACAGAGATTAGTGGGACTTGACTTTCTTCAAATTAATTATAATTCTTTTACTTCCACTACTTTGATGAATGGCCTAAGAAAGCACTAATTATTGGGGAGAAATTATAAAAGGTGACATGGAAAATAAATTGCAGTGGGAAACTGACTGACTTAATAGTCTTTGTGTGACACAATTGTTTTACTTTATGGACAAAGTGAAGTTTGTATCTGTTGGCTGACCATGACATTCCCAAATCATGCACCTAATCCATGTGACACTCTTTTCTACCACTAAACTTTGACATATGAGAAAAAAGAAAAATAAAATAAAATAAAATAAAATAATGCAATTGTAATTTTCTATATAAATATCCAAATGGATAATCATTGGGAGTGAAGCTCGAGAGCATATCGTTTTATTTTCCAATATTAGTTTAATTATGCATTAATTATAGGGAATAATTATATTGAATTATCCTAAGGTTTATTAAAATTATAAATAAATTTTTAATTTTTAAAATTTTTTAAATAACATTGAGATATGTGAACATTTTACCTATGATAACCCTCCATCTACTACCATTAGGATTTTTAACAAAAATTGTTAAATTTAAACATGTTCTTTCTAATTTATCTTTTTGGTAAACTTTTGACCAAATCTAACTAGAAAGCATTCCGTTACATCATTTATCTAATATTTGATCATAACTTCTAGCCACCAAATATAGATGTGTATCCTAAATTAATGATATATTTTTTAATAAAATTTGATCAAAATTTAACTAAAATGGTAAGATAGGGGAGAACTTGTTTAAACTTAATGGTATTCATTAAAAACTCTAACAATAGTAAACAAATGGTTAATATGCATAAAACATTCACATATCTAAAGATTTTCTAGGAAATTTTTAAAAATCGAGGGTTTAATTTATAATTTTAACAAATTTCAAGATAACTGAATGTAATTATCCCTTAATTGTAATATTCTATAAAACTTGTTTGAAGAGTTATAATATATTTAGTTAAAATGCATTTCTTATACCGCTATCAGATACAAAAATAAAATATTGCTACACTCAAATATGTAGCGTTTTAGTTAGTATCTCCAAATAGAAGGTGTCATATATAATATTTCCTTTTAGTGACATTTTTTGGTATTTTAATTGTCATATTTTCAGTGGTGTGAGGGCTTAAAATTATTGTATTTTGTCTTTTGCGGTAGCCAAAGTAATTACAAGATAATTAAAGTTCAAGTTTCAATTCATAAAAAATTTAAGAAAATTGATTGATCTAAAATCAAATACAATCATATTCTCATATGACCTATTAGTAGGTGTCATAGGGCAGATTCTAGAAAAAAGAATTTTTCAGCAGATTGATCCTAAAATATATAGATAGATGGATTGACCTTCTATCAATTTAAAAAAGATTATAAGTTCAAACTTGCATCTTTGCACTTTGTAATAATTCACTTAGGTAATTTGGAGATGTTGGCATGAAAACTAAAATAGCTAAAATGTTGGGCCTACCCTTGTGCTGTCACAATACTACATAATGACCATGCAATGTTACATTCATGTTTCTACCAAATTATGGATGTAACAAATGCTACATATCAAACGATATATCATTTTCATCTTTTTCAGTTACAAAACATGTATTACGAGCAATAATTGTTGATGACATATATAGTTTTATTACATCATATATATGTCAGCTGGAATTATACAACTTAGTTTTTAAATTTTTAAAATATTTTGGGATACAATACTATGCATATTTCGATGACTAAGAGCCTGCCGTTTGAAAGGATTTTTTTTTTTTGCAAAAACTTATTTAAAAATAAAAAATAAAAAAGAAACACTTCAATAAAAAAAATATATATTTATTTGATTGGGGTTCTCAAAAATGGAAATCCCCAAAAAAAAGTTCAAAATGCAGCATTTTCTAAAACTATTTAGAACAAGGTTCGAAGAAAAATACCTTTTAATATATTTTAAAATTATTATATTCAAATAGAAAATAATTTAATTTAAAAAGTAGGGCTTATCAATTCTTTAAAAAAAAAAACTATCCAAAAGATAATTTCTTTCCTTTTTTATTTTTAATTTTTTGACGGTCAGCAAACAAACTTTATCTAATCCCACAAATAGTTTCATGTGCAGATAATTTATTATTTTTTTGTGGCTATGATTCAATTATATCTCCTTTTCATTTTCTTTATCTTTTTTCGTTTTTTGGACACTCTGGAACTAAATTATTTGTTTGGCCTGAAAAATAAAAATGAGACATGGCTCATGTGATAAGGGAGGTCGTGATAAATGCTGCTAAAAGTGAAAGGGCAAAAAGGGCAGCAAAAAAGAAAAACAAAGACTGAATAAGAAAAGCAAAATCAATTGTGAAAAAGCCAAAAGCATTTATGGAGGGTACCCCATAACAACTAGTCTTATTCATAATATGTGGTTAGTATTTGCTCTAAGCGTGAAAAATATCTGAATTGCTGGTCCACTATCTTAACACTCTTCCTGAAGTCAAGAAAAAGGAGCTTTTAATTTATTACCCTCTCTTTTATTTTCCTGTTTTTATATTTATTATTCTTTGAAAAAGATCACATCACCAGCGACTGAGGAAAAGGATCCCCATTTATTTCGTAGTTGAGATGTTTGCTATATAATTGATTTGATGTCTTCAATACAAAAAGAATTTTGAAGGGCATCTAATAAAAAATTTCTCTTAAAATTATCTATATAAAAATTCTTTATATAAAAATAAAAATTAATATTGACATCCCAATTGCTGTCGGGGTTACATATTCTTTATTTTATTAAAAAATTGATCAAAATATCGATTTATTTTTAAAACATTAACCGACCTTTATAATATTTATTTCAAAATTTATATTTGTATTCATCATTTTATAGTTATCCATTCAACCCAATTTCAAAAACATAAAACAAAAAAACTAATAATATTAATATTTGTGGTGCTGCAGTATAGGAGTTTAAAATATAAAACAAAGTTAAAATTCTTGCATCAATAACATTCCAACTTTTTTTCCTAAATTTAATCAACCAAAGACCTAATTTGTTTTACATGAATAAACTAAAATTTAATTTATTTTATAATATTATTTTTCACTAAGCATAACCTAAATTTTAAATATATATATATATATACATATGAAATTAACTAAATCGTGAATATTGATTATGACATGATGTTCAATAATATAAAAGGAGGATCATTTTCGTCAATTATTGAAATTACAAATACAATTGATGCCAATAACATCACCCTAATAAAAAAAATGAAAAAACTGAAAAAAAAAATCCCACATTTGATGGGATGGTGTTTTAAATCGGAAAAAACAGAAAAATAGAAAAAAGGAAAATAAAATAAAGAAAAGAATAAATAAGTTTGTAAAAAAATCGTGGTTAAGAGTATTTGAGACTTTTTATATTAAATTTATTGATAAATTTGAATGAGGGGAGTAAGCCTCGGGATTATTGTATTATTGATCCATTATATTGGATTCATTTCACAGGCACTTTGATAAAATTAGGATGCATAATTTCAAACAATTGGCATTATAAGGCCAAATAATGGAATCCGGCCAAAAAGCGCCACATCATTACCAAGAAAGTACTAATTAATTAGTTTTGCTTACGTGAAGAATAAATAGATGAATGATCAAAATGGACCAAAAATGCAATTATAGATTTCAAATACCTCAAGGGGATATTTTGACTTTTTTTAATAATAGTTTTTTTTTTTTTTTGAAGATTTTACTATCACAGGAGGTAAATTACAAGTAACTCCAAGAGTTACATGATTCAACTCAACTTGCTTGATTCAAGAACTGTTATAAGAATACAAATTACAAGTAACTCCAAGAGTTACATGATTCAACTCAACTTGCTTGATTCAAGAACTGTTATAAGAATACAAATTATCAATTTGGGAATAAAAATACTTAATCCTCAAATTATGATATTTTATATTGTCATACAAACTTTTACGAATTGCTCTTTACCATCTAAATTTTATATTTTTTTTAACTAATCCTCTATGATCATTTTCCAACAATAAAAATAAACAGAAATAGAATACATGTCCTTATGCAAGAGGTTACATATTGTCGGAATATGATCGGAGAGGATTAAATATAAAAAATATAAAGATCAGATGATAAAATATAACTTGTAAAAATTTGTATAATAATATGTAAAAAACACCATAATTTAGACGGTTAAATGTTTTTGAGTGTTAAATGTGACAAAATATAAAGATCAGATGATAAAATGTAACTCGTAAAAATTTGTATAATAAACAGAATGCAAAAAATAAAGATTAGGATTGAAATACATAAAGTCTGAACATTTTCATTTTATATGCCACACAACATACAGGCCACGTATGTAAGAATATTTTTTAAATATATATGTTAAAGACAGAGTATTTGCACTTAAAAGAGAGTGTATTCGTGAGATGAAAAAAGGAACAAGCTATAATATGGAAGTTCAAGTTACACAAGGTTATATTAAGGACATAAGGAAAAACAACGGGGGGTGAGAGAGAGAGAGAGAGAGAGAGAGAGAGAGTACATATATTTCCATGTTAATTGTGAAGTTTGGTTTTAAAATGGAAACCTGCTCTTGCCATTTTATGAAATTCTCAATTCCCGTGCTCCCTGTATGTGTACATTCATTGCCATTATGCAATAACACTAAAGTCCAGGTATATTCCAGAAAAAGAAACTGTCCAGGAAAAGATAAAGTAACACCCAAATTAAAGTAACCATATAATCAATTGCAAGTTGCAAAAAAGAGAATTTTATTCATATCAAAACAAAGGCAAGAAAATGGCTAAGACAGAGCCTTCTTTTCACGAAACTTAAAAATCATAAAGCACCTATAATCTGCCATCCCTTTTCTGTCAGTATTTCTCTACAAAAATATATACACACAAACTCACTCATCAAAGATATAAGGAAAAAAAAAAAAAAAAAAAAAGAGCAACAAAAGGCCCCCTCCTTAATGCTACAATAAAAGGTGAAACTTGCCTTCTACTACCGTCTTTTCTACAAAAGGATCACCTTGTTAAATTGAGCCAAAATCGACGGCTTTAATAATCGTCGATGGCCTGTTGAAATTGCGAATCTTCAAGCCCTCTCTCGGAAGCTAATCGACCGGGATAAGGCCGCCGGGTTAGCTTGCAATAGAGGCGAAGTCGTGACCGTCTGTTTCTTCTCACCGCCCTTTGGTTGTAAGGCCTTAAAAAGACCTTCCCTACTAATGGAATCATACTTGATCCCCAATGTTGCCCATATGGAACTTTTTGCAGCTTCCTCAGGATCATCAATCCTCAATGTTTTCGGAACAACAATCAAGCTGTCTGAATTCTTCGGTTCTTTATCCTCTGATTTGTTGGGCTTAAGAAGTTCACCATTTCTTGAATGTTTGCCGAGTGGCGATTTGGGATTTGAGGAACCATTTGAGTTTTGATTAGCAGCAGTAGGGGACGGCAAAGATAGCCATGGGATGTTCCACGCATTAGGCACATTGCAATTCCAATACGGTGCTGGATAGTACGGCATTGGATAAATGGCCGGGATGGGAATCGAAGAATTCCATGGAAATGACCATTGCACCCCTGGAATGCACGGGATGGGAGATGGAAAACCGTTTATGTTCTGCATCACAGGCTGCTGCAGCCCGTTTTTGACTCCATTCGGACACTTATCAACGTTCTCTGATCCACTTTGCACAGAAAGCCCATTTCTAGGACCATCCGGAGCCCCTTTTTCCGCGAGATTCAAGGCAGAAGCCATGGATTCGCACAATGGCGAGTCAGGCCCGAATGACAGAACTGTTCCGTTCGGTTTGAATTTGAGGTGATGAAATCCATTCGGAGGAGCGTCGATTCTAGCTGCCTGGAGGGCTTCAGAGATGGTGATGTGGCGACAGTGGGACCCGGAATTTTTGTTCTTACGCCGTCCGGCCCCCACCGGGACGTTCCTCATGGTGCCCCCAGCTGTCCAGTACCTCTGACAGCTCTTGCAAAAGTGACGAGGCTGATTAACGTTGTAGTTGTTGTAGTAACAGAACTTGGTGTCCATGCTGTTGCAGCGGGGGCAGGGGAGGATTTTATCCGGCTTTTTCAGGGTCTTTTGCTGTCCATTTGACGACTCGTTTTGATCATTTTGATCAGTCTTGGGATGATTTACTGACACAACATCATCATCAATGGAGGGCGTTTTAGGATTGTTGTCTGATTCTGATAAAGCATTGTTATTAGTACTCTCTGATTCCTCTGGATTTTGTTCCTCATCCTGTTCAGTAGCTTCACACACTTCTGCTTTTTGGCCCTAAAATTTTCAAGGAAAAATTCACATGAGTTGTTGACATCAATTGTATTTTACACTATAAACGGGACAGAGATATTTCCACCACAGTTATTTTCTATCTTCAATTTTTACTTCTTTTGAATATAATAAATGGGATATTTACACCTACACCCATAGGATATGCATAATTACAGAAACCACCAATCAACTTAAGCTTCTGGACTAATCCATTCAATTACAGGTTAACCATATCAAAACATTGACGAAAATTTTATGTAATATTTAGAAAATTTAGAGGAAATCCAAATAAAAGTTCTTGTTTTATAACTTAAAATCAGGAGAAAAGGCAAAAGTCAAATATTCATAGAAAACAAATATTACTTATGGTGTGTATCAATCAGAAATGCACAAGTTACATATATTTTGATCCTTTTGAGAAACGAATATTCAATTGATCACACCATAATCTTGAGAACTTTTTTAGCATTGGAAAAGAGTGAAGTGGGGTGTGGAACTTTCCAGAACAGAGAACCCTTTTGGAGAAAGAAATGGTTTTAAAGAAGACCACAACAAAGCGAAGGCAGAATCAGTGCGTGGAACTTAGAGTCAGTTTATCCATTATTTTAGGAAATGTTCGGGATATTAAAACGTTTTTCCCGGTCTTTTTGATATAAATTAGCGCTTTTGTGGGCTACGGGTGGAGGGCTATGAGCTCGTTCACTCAATCCCGGGGAAACAACTCCCTTTGGAATTCTTATCTAGAGAAGAATAATCAAAAGGGGGCAAAAAGTCGTTAACACTGTAAGTAAGACTAAAAGTTAGACAATTCATTTATAAAATTGTAAGTCAAGTTCAGATTGATCCAAATAACTGGGAAAATTCAGATGATGGGCAAAAAAAGTCATGGTTTGGACAAAATGGTGTACTTTGCTTGTTAATCAAGAATTGCTTGAATTCTAAAAATATCTTCACCCACTTAGGACATCACAATTTATGAGGCAAAGCGTGACAAGATAGCTAAAACAGAAAATGAATTTTAAAAACAAAAAAGAACTGGAAAGAAAAAATCTTTCAGTTGCCAATATAGGACCAAACAACATGGGACAAAAATACCATTAAAACCCAGATTTTACGAATTCCAGCAAGTGAATAAAGATTCGATTTTTCCTTAAAACGCCAAGAAAGTAAATTGATCCCACCAATTTTCTCAGTGTTTTAGCATCTGGATCCTCCTCAAATTTCAAGAAAACATTCAAAAACCTAAGAAACACTCAGACACACACACAGAGTACAAATCAGTCTTTGTTAGTGCGTGTTGTGTGTGAAAATCAAGACTCTTTACCTCATCATCAGCCAGACCCTCTTTTTCTTCAGGATCAACAACTTTTCCTCTATTCCTCTCTCCCTGTTCCAAACAAGGATCGCAATCAACGCCTCCACCGCTTCCATTGCTACTCTCATCGCAAGAATCGCCGAAAAATTCTCCGCCGGCCACAACTCCGCCGTTCTCCGGCAAGAGAATCTTCCTCCCAAACAACTTTATCTCCGGCTCCTTAATCATCTTCCCTTGTTCTTCACAAGCCCACTTCAAGTTTTTTTGGGAAGTTAAAAATCAAATCTTGAAATTCAAGAAAAAAGACAAACAATAAAAGAGGCTTTGTTGGCAAGGCTAGGTGGAATGATTTTGATCTCTTTGAAGACATACAGGCCAAACGACGCCGGGTGAGGTGTTTATAAAAAGATGTGGGTGCCACGTCATCATGGGTCTGATTTTCTGAGCCACAAGTTTTTATTTATGTGGACCTTACTGAAATTTATTATTTAAATGAAATAAATAAATAAATGAATGAATCAATACCACTGCACTTGATAGATTCGCTGTTGCACGGAGACTCCTATGCTACCTTCCGGTTTTCGGGTGTATCGAATTTCCGTTAAACCCCTAACTGTCCAGTGAGGTGGAGCGATTTGATTGGTCGGGACTGGATTAGGTACTTTGGCGGAAGGATTTTCAGGTTAGGAGAGACTTAATCCTGGCCAATCATGGTTGGAGGTTTTGTCTTAGTTTTGACGGCTCTGATTATTTTGGTTTTTTGTTGCATCAGTTTTATTTTACTTTTTCTTTTTGTATTGTGGAAAGTCAACTTTTTGATTGGCCATAGGCTCATAGCCTACCTAAAATCTGGTTCTTTTTTGTACCTTTTTTTTTTCTTTTGTGTTTCTAATTTTCTACTTTTTGGCAATCTTTTCTCAAATTTGAGAATTTTTTTGCACTATTACATTGGTCAAGACTCCATCATTCACATTATAGGTAGTGAATACTATAATAGTAATTTTTAGATTTGTAGATTAAATGAGTCTTTTTTCGTAATCAAAGAATACACTTTTAATTGTGTGGTTGTTATCATAATTGATTTATTTGAACCTGATAAGACCACTGCAAATGTAATCGGATAGTATGTATTTCATTATATTTATATTCACTTACCTATTATAATATTTGTATTTATTTCTATACTGGGACAAATATTTTGAAAATGACAACTACAATTAAATTCATAAAATACTAAATGAATTCAAATATATTTGTATTCGACTGTAAATATTCAAAAATAAAATTCGGATACAATTATTAAATATCCTTATATGATTATGATGCATCAAATACTGGAGTGCATTGAATATCTAAAATTCTTCGCTCTTTTCTTATTTCAGAGCATATCCTCTTAAAACATACAGAATGAAATAAATAAAATAAATAAAGTGATTGAAGAATATGTGTGGTATAAAAAAATTAATATATGACCAACAAATAAGTAGCTATATTAGCCAAAAAATAAAGATTCTGCTTGATGTGGTCGGATCTTGGTGGTTTTCCTTGAGCTGACGTGGAGTGGCCGTCTAACGGATGCTGGTAGCTTCTTGTCCTGTTAGGATGAAAAATACGTGAATGTAGCCGTAAGTGTCTCTGGCGAAGACCCCCCGATACTTAAGTCAGCACAAAGTATGAAGATATAATATTTTCTGGAGAGAATCGAGTAGAGTTTCAATATGTAAAATGTGAGTTCCTTTTTGGAGATTTAACTAAGGATATTTATAGTGAAGCTGAAACTTGAGTCAGCTTCTTGGGATTAGGACTGAGTCCTGCCAAACTTAGTAGCGAATATCAGAGATAACAGTGACAGGGTACGACACTGTACTCCCTGCTCAAAGTGTCAATATCTACCACCAAGCCAGCAGTGGCTAAGTCGTCATCGAGGAGGCGATGTCTCCTCGAGAAGAGCGTTCTCCTCGACACAGATCGAGGTATGGAGGAAGGTGTTTGTGACATGGAGGTTCATGTTTCGTGTGGTCCCGGATGAAGCGTGGATGACACGTGGTTGCCAAGCAACAGTCCATTTGGACACATGTAAGATATCTCGTATCATTAATGCTCCTACTCATGGACATGTCAATGGTAATGACACGTTCAAGAGTAGAAAATGATTGGCGAGATATCGAGGAGACTAGCGGGCCTTGGATCGAGGAGAGCAATGGTCACTTTTGATTTGACTACAATAAGATTGAGCAGACCGTGATAGTTGGCATTCTTGAGGCTACTTTTTACAGTGCCTATAAATAGGTGGTCTATGATCGATGTGCAGGCCTACCATTTGCTATAATTTGTAATCGATCGCCTGAGCAGAGTGACTAGCAAGCAAAGAGATTTCGAAGCCCCTAATTTCCTTATTCCATCTTTGCACTTCAAATCCCTAGGTAATGTCTCAATCATTTCTCTCTTAATCTCCTTTTTTCTTTGTTTGTTGAGTACTTTGAAAAGATGAGTGGAGAGGGGTCGGACTCCTAGAATGTATACCTTAACAATAGCCCCCCTAGTGGAGGACTTATCGGTGGCAAAGGAGTCCCAAGACAACAATTTGGAGAGAGATGTAAGGAGGTTTAGGTTTGTTCTCCAAGGAAGTGGTATCGGCAATGCCTTATCGTGCGGAGCCCATCGTGGAGAGACAACAGAGGTCGTAGGGAACTTGGTGGAGTCCCATTTTTGTCTAAGGGATAAACCTAACTTGGAAGGGGAGGTTAGTGATAATGAGCAGGAGATCGAAGAGGAAGAAGATGATGAGAGAAGGCAGGGCATCATTGGTCCTGGAAAGACAATGCTTCGTTACTCTGAGATCCAGTCCTTCCTCGAGGACTTGGAATGGGATTAGATTCGAAAGGATTTCTGCATCGAGCATTCCTTCTCAATTATTTAACCAGGGCCAAATGATAGAATGTATCATCCCCCGCCTAGGTGTATTGTGGTGAATTACTACTAACTGGTCTGGGGACTCCGGTTCCCCATCCCTGATGAGGTGGCGGCTATCCTGAACGCCCTTGAGATTTGCCCTACTCAACTACTCCCTAATTCCTATACTTTGTTATGCATGTTCGTTATCTACATGCTATGTCAATAAGAGTCAATGACCATGGGGAACTTTGACTTTCTCTTCCTGGCGAGCGCCTCCACAAGATCGACCATTAGGAACAATCCTCAAGATAATCGAGGGTTCTTTTTTCATCTTGGCCAAGAACAAAAGGAAACTCCTCAACATCCCCACCTTCTTGCGCGACAATGATTGGAAGGAGAAGTAGGTGTTCATAAAGAACAGTGGTAGGTGGAATGTTAGGACCACCTAGAACACAGCCAAATCAGTATCTCTAGCCAGACAGATGAGGTTGACCATTGACGCTCGAAAAGGGTTTTGAAGGTCGTGCTCAAGTGAGCTTATGCTTGAGTAGGTGTTGTCTCGAGTAGCCTCTCGCCTACACAATTTGACAACAACCCTATACGTTTGGGTAATATAGGTTTGACCTGAGACTTCTCGGATTTGATGTTTAAATTGTTTCTAATATATGTTCCTATTCGAGTTGCAGGTCTCGAGCTGCTAAAAATATCAAGGGCATCACAAGTTGCTACCATGTTGGGAGGAGCGGGTAGTGCTCCACGGAGGAATCAAGCACGTCCGGTTCGAATAGCATCAACCTTTGTGGTCTAAAGGGCCAAACACGAAGAGCCCCTACAGATCAAGGGCCCTGGCGTGGAAGCAGTGGAGGTATCAAGCTCCTCCACCCAGTCCACAGGAGTAAACCCCATGAAGGGAGAAGAAGAGGGGTTGCCACCCTCCAAGGCACCCTGTTGGGTTAAGGTACTCCTCGATCCAGTCGGGCCCTCATCGAGTAGGAGGCCCGGCAAGTCAGGGCGGTCCTTCTTCCGGTGACCATAGAGGAGCTTGATCCCGAATAGGCCCGCAAGAAAAAAGAGTTGCCCGATTGCCAAGTAAGGGAAATAGCTAAATAGTAGAGGGGCTACCAAAGAAGAAGAAGAAAGCCCCAAAACCAAGTAGGGCATCAGGCTCGAATAAATATTTTTAATTTTATGTATGAATAGTTTTTAGTATTTATTTATTTTAGAGTATATTGCGTTAAGCACCCCAACGTTTGGGGTGTTTTGAACTTTGCCACCCAACCTTGTAAATATGCACTTTGCCCCCCAACCTTTATCATTTATGCGCCGATGGTATTTTTTGACTGTTTTGATGGAATCTTTGTGGAATATTCAGGGGAATATTGAGGAATACTCCATTGAAATAGTGTAACAAGTACCATCAGTGCACAAATGATAAAGGTTGGGTGGCAAAGTATAAAACACGCCAAACATTGGGGGGTGCTTAACGCAATATACCATTTGTTTTATTATAAGTGAAAAGTAAAGTAATTTATTTAAAATAAAATAAAATTATAAGATTAATAGAAAAATAATTGAATATGAGAACTAAAAAATATAAAATAGTGTGATATGAGATAAAATTAAGAGAATATATTGAGAAAGTAAAATGAAAAAAAAAAAACAAAACAACAATGTTGAATTGGAGTAGAGAAAAAATAGGGGAGAGAGATAATACAAAATCACTGACATACCAAGACAATTATTCAATGGCCCTCCCTTTTATATAACAATATAGATAATATAGATGATATGATCATCCTTTTAACAAAAGATTATTTAATACAATTTATATGTTTTTTTTATATGATTTTCTATGACAGTATAAGATAGTATAATTTTTATATGCAATGATGTCTACAGTTTTATATGGGTTTTTTTTATTACTTTGTAATTTACTTAGCCGCACAACAAGAATTAATACACTAATTTGATAGGAGTACTACTATACGTAGTAAATTAGTATAAGTGGAATTGAAAAATAACTAAAATAATTACAATTTAAATTAAATTAATAAAATAATTAATTATTAAATTATCATAACATATAAAGAATTGAGCAAGATAATATTATTCAATTTTTACAATATTGTTAAAAGAATAAATATTATTATTATTATTATTAATTAATAAGAAGAATAATAATAATTAAATTAGTATTACGATTACAATTTTTTTTTAATTTTTTTTACAGTTTTGTGATCGATTTTGCAACCTCTTGTATCCATCACAAATTGAATCCCAAAAGTTTTTCTCTCTTCTCAGTCTCGTTCCCTCCCAAATTTTCGTAATCCCTATTTCTACTCCCCCCTTTTCTCTTTCTATATCCGTCCACTATTCCCACACCATCAGCCGTTGCGTTCCCATACAATCGGCAACCCCATTCCCAAACGGTCGGGTGCCAATCCCCTTCTCTATTTATGTTTTTTTTTTCTCTCTTTCTTGTCCAAATTTAATCTATTTTTTTTTCTAAATTTCAGCCGTTGCTAGAGCTTTCCTTTTGAGAATCCGTTCTTTACCAGTAAGCTCTAATTCCAAATTGAAGCTTTCATTTTGTAACTTAGAGAGATGAGGGTTTTTTCTTTTCTTTTTTTTTTTTGTTGTGTTAGTATGTTCTGTTTAGATGTTGATTGAAAATGGATTATAGTTAGTTTTTTTTATCAGAAAATGATGTGTTACACTACTTTACATTATGCATTTTGGGGAATTTGAGACTATAAGTTCTATTGTGGTGGACATTTTATTCTGTTTGGATATTGCTAAGGTATGAAATATACATACATGTGGCTGCCAATTAAATATATATATATATATACACACACACACATATCTCTGTGTATATTTTAATAATGATAGTGTCTTTAATAGTTTGTTAATGAATGGTTTTGATACCAAGGTGATGCCATGGTTGAGAATACCATTAGTTGAGCCATAGATTACTGATTCTGTTTCTTGTTTAGCTTGCAGTCTTAAGTAGCTTGATGTGTTTTGAATTGCAATTGATTGATTGCTATTGTCACGTGATAGTCTGAACTATTTTAAATGGTATTTTACTGGCCACTATTGGTGTGAATCTGGTATGAGTAGAGGACCTTATAGGTCATTTTAGTGCTAATTTAGTTGAGGCAACAAATGTAAGAGTAGTTTGTGAAGTAGTTGTGCGACGTTTGTCATTTGATATCTCCACATCTGGAGAATTTATCATATTGAGGACTTTTTGTCCAAATTGAATTCTCGTTCCACTTGTCATACTCTATTTACACAAAACGTTTTCTATATCATATATCCTAAACTATGCTTACTAGAAGTTGCATCTTCTTTTGCAGTTATTTGTTTACGAATAGCCCAAGTTGCCTATCCCTCCCTCATTATTTACATAAAGTCAAGACTCAATTAACAAACAGGTAACCTCATGCATTATCATGTACTTTTTGGGTTAGCCCTATTTTGAGAACACCTATCTAATGTCTAGGTTTGTGCTGCAAATACCCCCTAATTGAACGTGGAATTTGTAATTCAAAATCTAACACTAGAGGGGACTTGTAATTTTTCATATCAAATGAATGGTGCTTTTTTTATTTAATACTTATTTTTATTAGAGTGTTTGATGGTTATAACTTGCACTATTGTTTAAGTTAAAAATATTTTACTTAATAAAGAAGTATATTTGAGTACTATATATATATACATATCACATGAAAAAGATTAACAAATATCAACTTTATGCTTATCTCTTAACACCAGAACATCAAATCTTAGAAAATCAACTTATGAATCTTAAAAATTATGTCATTTTGAAGTTAGAACATGTTAATAAATGTCATTGTAAAAAGACACTTGAACTGATGTGCAGTTTGTATTATCTACTTTCAATATGGAAATGATCTTTTGCTAGAGTAGTTATATTTAAGTTAGATATTTAATTACGAGTTGTTTCACTGAGATTATTTCCTCCATAGAGTATGGATATACGTGAACATCGTAGTTGGATTATAATAGGCTTAGGCCAAGATGACAAGGCTATACGAAAAAATTTGAGGTCGGTCTTAAAGAGTTTATGCTATTTGCAGCAGCACAACCACAACTACTGAAGGATGAAGGATTTAGGTGCGTTGCTTAAAATGTAATTGTAGGAAAATCAAGAGTCCTGATAAGGTCGAGCATGATCTATGAAAGTATGGGTTTCAGCCTAATTATTGGTATTGGACGGCACACGACGAAATTGCACCAGAGGGTTATTATATGTATGTAGGAGGTCGGAGTAGCACTGCTCACTTTAATAGAGATAATAATGAGTTGAATAGATATGAAAACTTGGTGTACGATTCCATGGGCCTTGATATGCCGAATAAAGCTGAGTTGAACTGTACTAGAGGGAGTCATGATCACAGTGGAGAAGAACCTCCGAACGCCGATGCTCAACACTTTTATGACATGTTGGAGTCCACTTGAAGACCACTGTGGCCAGGATACGAGTCTCAAACTAAATTATCTTTAATTCTTCAAATGATATGTTTGACATCTGACTACAATTTGCCACATGGGTGCTTTGATAGAATGAAAGAAATTTTGAAGTAGTCAACTCTTTCTGGAAGTTAGACGTCTTGATGGTAAGATTTAAAGTAGATTTCTAACAGGCAAAGAATGTGAGAAGGCCTACTAGCAAGTCCTCATAAATTGTGATGAGGTCACACCTATTTTGGAGTAAGTATATAACTTTATAATTTAGTAACTTTGCTAACTCACTTATAATATAAAGCATATATTTTTGTGGTTTAGGATAATAAATGCCTCTGCTCGACATTATTGGTCTTACTTAAGCGACCAACAAGTTGAGGAGTCTATTGAAATAATTTTTGTACGATGGTTCAAAGACTATGTAAGTATAAAATTCTGAACACTTTTCAATATTAATTAAAATAAATTTCCAAACTACAACTAATCCATATTTTTATAAATCTTAAATAGGTGCATGATAACTGAAATAATATTGGCAACCAATATTGCCCGATTTAGCATGGGGCCCTAAAAGAAATGTCAATACATAGCCAATGTGTTACGTTAATGGATATATATTCCATCTAGACTCCGTTGCAGGGCGTAGGAGAACTTATAATTCAAGAGTGTGCATGAAAGGTGAGGGGTTCTCTGAATTTTACGGGAGGCTTAAGGAGGTGATTGAATTACAATATCCAGGTCTTCCCGAGAAAAGAGTCATATTGTTTAACTGCAATTGGTTTGATTCAGTGTTGAGTTGAGGTATTAAGGTGCATCAACAATATGGTATTATAGAGATTAAACAAAATGAAGTTTATCCAAAAGATGGTCCATTCATTTTAGCTCATCATGCATTTCAAGTATATTATGTTCCCTATCCCAGTACGAGGAGAGAAAAAATTCATTGGAGATTTGTTATAAAAACTAGACCAAGAAGCAGAGTAGCTAAACATAGTGAATACGTGGATGAAGCTTTGCATGACCAATATAATAATGTGAACTCTATATTGGATATGGATCCTATTGGTTACTTGGTCGATAGAGATGATCGAAGTGAATAAATCAATGTGGTGAACATTCAATTTCTATATGAGGATGAATGTGTTGATATAGTTGAAGAAGATGATGGAAATGATGATGAAATTGAAGATGAGGACGAATACTAGGATGTCACAACAAACGAGGAACAAGATGGAGATGATAATAATAATGAAGAAGAAGACGGAGATTCTTAGAAAATATAATGATGTTATCTTCTATCTTATTTTTCTAGATTGATTTGTGTATTGATAAATTGGTTCATATGTATTAAGTTTCATATTGTTTATATTTATAATTAATTTTTTTAACTTTAATTAATTTAAATTAGTTCATATGTATTAAGTTTTGTATTGCTTTGCATTGCCTTTTTTGAGTTATTTTATGAAATTTATTTCGAATAATGTCTTTTTGTTAATTATAACTTTTGCATTTTGTTCAGATAGCAGGTGGGAAGAAGGGAAAAGGGAATGCTATTACTACATCGTCGTACAATAGGAATACATATATACCTCCACATACTAGTGTTCCAATTACTCTCGCACCCACTCCCATACCTTCACCTCCCTCGGAGAGCGATCCTAGCCAATTAAATGTACCTAAAAAGTTCACAAACTACTGCATCAATGATTGTTCAGAGGATGGTCATTCAACCTCGAGGGAAAAGAGTAAAAAAATTCTTCACTTTACTTATATATAAATCTTATTTTTATATACATATATTTCACTTTTATATATTTATATTACATTTGATGTGCATTACATAAAGATATATATATATATATAATGGTTATATATTTATATATACTCCCCTGATTGTTTGTATATTTGAATATGTCATAGATTTACTGAGCAGCTAAAGTGTACCAAGCCATTACCGCCATCATAGAGTCTCATTTTTTGGGTGTTTGGGAGTCATGGATGAAGATCCCTGAGGGTGTTAGGAATATTTGATTTGTGGAGTTTGAGGTAAAAAAAAATGTTCTAATTTATCTATAAATTGTTAAATAATTATAGTTTTTTTTTTTTAATGAAACATGCTTTTTTTCATGTCATTGTAGAAACGTTTTTCATTTGCTGAGCATGGCAGGAGACAGATAAGGAAGAACTTCGAGAGCAAGGGTTCACATATATTGAAAAACAAACTACAGCGATGCGGAGCGGTAAGCAAGAATCAAACGAGAATTGGGAGGCTTTGCGGGTGATTTGGAGCTCAGACGGGTACAAGAGGAAGTCGGCTCAGAATAAGCAAATCGAGCCTCAGAAAAAGATGTGGCCACCCGGTTCATCGAAGAGGTTGCATTTCTCACCTCACACACGTCAATTGCATGGTAGTTTCATTATATTCACATTTCCAATTTATTTTAAAATGTTCACATTTACTAATTTGTGTAAAAAAATATAGACAAAAAAGTGTGGTGGGAACCCTCCACCCCTAGCTGTGGCATTGATGGAGCTCCATTCACAAACCAATACGACCGGAGAGTCAGTTTGGATAGATGAGCTATCAAAAAGAACTTATGTAAGAATTTTTTTTAATATGTCTTGGGATTAGTAATTTAGTAAATCTAGTACATAGTAGAATTTATAAATAAAATTCGTACTTTTTAGGATGCATTCTTTGAGAGGAAGGAGTACTAAAAACAAAAAGAACTTCTGGGTGACAACTTCAAGGTACCTACTAATATTGATGTACGTTTGATTAATTACATTTTTATTGTGCTCATTTATATATACATTTTAAAAACAATAGCTAATGGTTTATTTCGCAAATAGATTTGGCTTGAGATCGTTGGAGGACTGAAGAAGGGACGTGCCTATGGTTTAGCGGGTGCAGCTTCATTTGTTATTGGATCATCCTCCGACAGATCCACTAGGATGTCGACACATCCTTGTGTACCCCATAAAAGGATCATTGAATTGGTAAAGATGGTTGACTAGGAGAGTACTAAAAATATGGAGCTTAAGTAATCGTTAGCTACTTTGACATCCCAAGTGTTGTCCACTCATGAGATGATGAGGATGTCACAATTGACTCCTTTCTCTCGAAGATCGAGTAGCCAAGTTCTTTACTTCTCAATGCCTTCACACGGTTATTCTTTTATGCCTCCTTCAACTATGCCACCTGCACAGGTTCCTCCTCCAATTATACATTCATCTTCTGCACCAAGTGAAACCCGTAGAAACAAGAATGATGGTGGCGATGGTAGTGACCGTAGTGATGGTAGAGATGGTAAAAGATGCATGCATATTCATTGAATTAGTAATAGATGTATTGATCTAGTATTGTTGGTATTAATATTGTCTTAGGACATTTTTATATTTTCATTGTTGAATGTTATTGGACTACTTTTATATTGTTGTTCTTGGATATTAGATTTGTATTATAAAGAAATTAATTCAAATTTAAAGATTGATGATTCGTTGTTAATTTATATATTTCTCTTTGGATATTAAATCAAATTGTTATTGTTGCTAGATTGTTTCATTGGACAAGGGAACAAAAACTTATAAAAACTGAATCAGAGAATGTGTATACATTTGTGACCAAATTTGCAACCAATAAAAAGTCAACGCAAAAAAAAAAAAAAAAAAGTTTTGCAATGGATTAATTCCGTTGCATATATATATATATATATATATATATATATATATTGGTAAAAATCATTTGCGACCGACCAATTCCGCAGCAAAAAAACCAAAGAACTTGTGACGAAATTTGCGGCAGACGCGATTGGTCACATATACTAAAATATTTACCAGTCTTGCGACCCGCCTTGGCCATTGCAAACATCATCACACAAGCCCCATGTCAGCATCTTTTACGACTCACCAACGTCGATTGCAGAATCGGTCTCAAAATAATTTTTGGAAAACTTGGTATCAAGTTTTGTGAGTCGGTTTTTTGCCATCGACCCGAGTCGGTCGCAAATTCGGTAACAAACGCATTTTGCGACAGATGTTTGGCGAAAATCGATCGCAAACTTCACTGCAAATCATCATTTCTCTACTAGTGGACATAAGGGACAGGCAAGAGCCCAATGAGAGGACGGTGATCATCAGCATCAACCAAGAAGCTGCTTCCGTGGAGGGAGTTGAAAGCGTTTGTGCTATAGCGGCGTCTGGTTAAGAGGTTGAGTAGAGGCAAAGGGCCGACCACGAGCATGGCTAGCTGGAGGCCTAAGGGAGCATAGACGCTAGGGATAGCTTTATGGCTGAACTTTAATGCACAGTGGCGTGAGACAATGCCGGGCAAAGTGGCGTAGGAGGCAGGCCGAGAGGCTCTGGAGAAGTTGCACTTAAGGGCGGTGGTAAAGATGCACTCAAGGATGGCAACAACAACATTTCTCACGCATCTTGACTTGTTCCCCCTTTCCCCCCATGCTTGATGTAATGCTTTGTTTGCTTTATTTTGGTAATGTTTCTACCCGAGCATGGGGCTCAAAAAGGAGGGCCATTTGTAAAACGAAGTTTGTATAAAATTTCTCTTCAAATGATAAGTCATCATTGGTATTGTTCTATGTCGTGCAAGCTATTACACATTTATTCGATTGAAAAATAGGGTATACATGCATTATAAATGGCCTAATCATAAAATTGGGC
>JAOWBU010000945.1:0-22892 GCA_026212405.1 Petrea volubilis
TGGTGATGAGATTTTATATATGACACATATTTCATTCAAAATCACAATATGTAATAGAAAATTACTACAAAGGTATGAGGAGAGAAGAAAAAAAAAATGCCATAATGTAGTACTAGTTGTCGTTGGAATCAATGAATGAATACTCCCATCCAATTTACCCCTTGTGAAGACTGTCTAATTTTAATATTGTTGTGGCACTACATGAAGGACCACATTGTTAGTACTGCTGGAAAGCCAATAGAAGGAGTACATAAGGTAGCTATGGAAATAGAACGACAATTGAAGAAGAGATTCAACCCGTTGCAAATACGAATGAGGATTTTCCCATGGGGATATGAATATGAGGAATTTTGTAAATTCATAAAGATTCTGGGTGTGGAATACGAACCAATCATTGATACTGTTACCGTTGGCGAAGACTACTATGAATATGTAGAATGAGTGGTATTTGATCTATAATTTTTAGTCTTGATATGTTTCTTTGTTCTTCGTATTTGTCGGATTATCCTTGATGAAATAGTTATTCTGACCTTTGGCTTTCAATTTTTGTTGGAGCGCCCTTGATATTTCTTGTTTAGAACCAATGGATTTGCCCATTATGGCACACTAACCTTTATTTTCCTAAAGAAACGTGCCCCAATGTTTGCTAATGAACCGATTGAAAACTTGTTCGATCCTGAATTGTTTTCGGACGAAGACGATGTCAATGGTTAGAACTTCATAACAATTGTAGTAACTGGGTATAGAATTAACCCGTTTTGTTTTTATTTTATTTTTTAGGATGTGTTTGGCTTTGAAGTGTAGGTTTTAGTTGTAATATCATGTTTGTGATCTACTTTCATGTTTGTAATCGTTGCCTTTCAATCCTATATGCATATTTAAGAACAAAATACTATTCCACTTACGCATTTTGTACCACAGAAAAAAAAAGAGTGGTATTGAACCACAGAATAAATTAAGAGCAACAATAACAACTTCTAGTTCATACAAAAAGTCAGTCAATTGCCCCACTGATGATATCAACAAAATAAGAAAAATGGCATAATACTAAGACAAACAAACTGATAAGAAGTGATGCTATTAGTTTCACCTCCATAAAACAAATAGAACACCATTACAATAAGATCCCTCCATGGATTACTTTGTCAGTTTCCCGACCAAAGCAAGTTTAACCACTCCAATCTTGGCAACTTTCATCCAAAAATGTGTTGAGGACCTTCGTGTTTCTCTTAATTGGTAGGACAACAATTAGAAGTTCTTTATTAGTGAGCGTCAAAGGCAATTCCTAAACAGCAACATATAGGCCTTAACGTCTTCGTAATGTCTTAAGTTCCAAACCAATTTTTCTAGCTACTTCTTGTATAGAACAACTACCTGAAATCTAGAAATTTGAAATGGCCTCCGTTAGGCCTTCATTAACTACACCTCTCTTTATGCTGAAAGACAACTTAAGAAATGCCTGATTCAATTGTTGAGGTACAACTAATTTTAAAAAAAATTAAATAAGTAAGCTGCAACTTTATCTGTAATGCATATTATTAAATATTTAAGTGATTGAATAAGTAATGCTTACCATAAGATATTAATCCCATGCTTTGGGATCCCCATCTACCTTATGTGTAGTATTGTTCCATGAGATTCTACTGTTAGAAAGACATTGTGCTACATTCAGCAAGGTCTTCTTCGAAGATCCAGAGTTAGAATTGATGTGTGGTTCCATACGTAAGTCACAACTAGGAATTGCGCTCTTAATCCAAATCTCATGCTGCTTCAGAAAATCATCCTTAAAGCCATTTTGTGCTTTTAAACTCAATGCCATGATGCCTTTGAAGGCCTGTATTAAGGCTTTTTCTTTGTACGAAGTCCAGGACCATCGACTTTTACCTGAGATTGCAGATGGTCAACGTTGGGATCCCAAGATGTTTGAGTCCATGATTTCTTCATTTACCAAAAAAACTACCATGTTAAAAAATGAATACACAAAAGTGTAATTTATAATAGTAGAATATTAGTCAAAGAACCCAAGTTACGATGGAGCTAAATTTTCTTGATAAAACTAGCATATACAAAGTCACTCACAACAAACATAATCCTACAAAAGAAGGTTCCGTCAATTCTTTGAATAAATATTTGCAAAAAAGCCATGAGTAATCATATTTAATACTATCAGAATCCTAAATACTATTGCCTAATATAATGTTTTCAGCAACAAAATGCCAAACACCCCATATTTTGTAATCATTGCAAATTTTTAGTAATGGTTGTGCAACAATTATTATACTCCATTCCTGTAGTTATTGAACATCTTTGTTGCCATTTCGTCTCTCTAATTAGTCCAGATTTGTGAAGCTTCAATATTTGATATTTTTTTTCTTTCCTTGAGGTCTTTGTCGTTGTCTTCATCTGATAGCTCCCCCTCAAAGACTTCGTTCGGCATCTCTTACTAAATGAAGTGTGTAGCAAGTAGAACATGATAATTACACGGTTATGTGCTTCAACAGGGTAGACGGTTTTACTCCTTAGGACATCCCATTGGTTCTTTATATCTTGGAGTGCTCTCTCAATGACATTGTAGGACTTCGAGGGTCATAAGTTGCAAAGCTCTTGTGCATTCTACGGACGAGCTATACTAGTACCACCATTATTTTAGATGGTAACACACACCTCGATATGGTGGGAGGAATCCTTCACTATTCGCATAACCAGTGCCACACAAGTAGTATTGCCATGGAAGATATAAACAAAAATAGATTGTTAAAATTTATCACCAACATTAAAAATTTTTTCCAGATATCTGAAACTTTGGAAAAGAGCCTTTATAAGCAGTAGAGTTTTTTCATTTCTAGGTACTCTGAGCCTGTTGGGATGACACACAACGTCTCATAATACTTTGCTATAGGCACGAGAGCCATCCCATCTAGTTAATACATAAACAAACTTTATTTCTCGATCGCATACTCCCACGAGAGCCATCCCATCTATTGACACTAACTTGTCCCTTTCATGTACGGTATCTTCCATGCTTGGGTTCAGCCAGTCTAACTGTGACGACCCGAAACTTCTAGCTAAGTATATGAAAATATAAAATCGACTAGTGTATTAAGATGACAAAATTTACATACAAGTCACTTAGTACATAATACATGTGCATAGATACAAAATCATAACTATGATCATAATTAGCCAAAAGCTTCAAATTGTCCCTCGTTGTCTCCTTGTTAGTAATTCCCATTTCAAGCTGAGCGAAAACATCATATAAAATAACATCAACGTACACATTGAGTAAAAATTTCACTTAATCACATAAGGTGGGTGTGTGTAATATGTGCGCATAGACATATAATATTTCACATTATATTTCACATTTTACTTCCTTTTTTCACATCTTTGTGTGACTACCTTATCTCGTTGTGCCGTTATTTGCCTTTTTCCAACTGAAATACTCCAAATCCCAACCAAAACACGCCGGTGGTCATATCCCGGGTATATACCAAATTTCCTACAACCCACTTTAGCACCTGAAACTCTTCGTTCATGTAAGGAGAGATTTGGCAACGATGGAGGCTCGAGAACTATTTTAAGACTAGCAAGCTCAATAGCCTGTGTAACGACCCGGTAAATCCTTTATTTACATATTTTATATTATACAAAATTTATAGGATTATTTTGTGAGTTATTGATTTCTAGAGATTATTTTTTTTCAAATATGATTTTTTTTGTGAACTAGTGAGCATTTTACTACCTAAATATTTATAAAATATTATAAATTCCAAATATTTTTTTAAAATTTTATGCATTTGATCCTTCTAAACTTCCAGAAATTTTTAATAGATTATTTTCAACTTTTACCTATTTTTCCAAGCATTTTAGTAATTTTCGGAAAACATTGTATTTAAGTTATTAATTCGAAATCTAATTTTTAAAATGCTTAATTATTATCCAAAAATTAAAATAATAATACAAATAAATATTCTAGGTTTTA
This sequence comes from Petrea volubilis, assembly GCA_026212405.1. Classification (NCBI taxonomy): domain Eukaryota; kingdom Viridiplantae; phylum Streptophyta; class Magnoliopsida; order Lamiales; family Verbenaceae; genus Petrea; species Petrea volubilis. The sequence goes on from JAOWBU010000945.1 coordinate 3,983, forward strand.
TTTGACTTATAAAAAATTAATTTTCGAATTTTACAATTTATTTCTATTTTTGGGCAATTTTCGAAAAATTGGCAAAACAAGGGGTATTTTGGTCTTTTCACCTCTCCAACCCCAATTTTCGTTTTTTTTTGCTGAGAAATAAGCAATAAAATACTTAATAAATAAGAGTTTCAGAATATATATATTTTTGTTTGATTTTAGTTGATTTTATTTTATATTTTATCAAAATATCTTTACTAATACATACTCTTGAACCTCATATACATAAATAACTATATATTAGTGGTGATGTACATGGCTACATATACACACACACACATACCCACATATATATACATGGTATTTAGTAAGAATAGGTGTAAGCATATATAGCCATGTATAATGTATGGAATAGGTATTTAGTTGAATTTAATAATTGGATATTTGTGTCTAATACATGGAAGATAATTACACAAGACCATATATACCAAAATCCTCATTTTTCAGCCATTTTTCCAGCCCAAAACCGTGCACTCTCTCTTGCTCTTACACTCTCTTTCATTTTTTCCTCCAAACACTTCACTTCCTCCAAATTACTACACACTTTGAAGAACAAAGGTAGGAACTTTTCTTTATACCTTAAGTAGAGGGTTTTTCTTCTTCTTCTTGAGGAGATTAGGCAAGCTTCCATACTCTTGTGCCCAAGCAATGTAAAAGAACAAGCTTGAATGGCCTAGAGTGAGAGCTTTTGCCAAACATACCACCAAGTTGAGGGTTTTAGTTATGTTGCTAGCTTCATGTTACTTTATAGTTCATTTTATCATGTTTAACTCTTGTTGGGAGGAAGTTGAAGGATGGATAGTATTATGAGCATGATCTTGAAGATCTTATGTGATTAGTATGCTTATTTGGAGTTCTATGTGCTTACTATGCTTTCTTGGAAAACTATGTGATTATTGTGCCTTTTTACAATAACATGGCATTCTTATGTTTTATTTGGATTATTATGTGAGTTCTATGCTTTATATGAAGTAGTATGAGACCATGATTCTTTAAGTGAGCTAGTAGGGGAATATCCTATGTTGTCTTGAAAGTAATTATGAAGAAAGCTCCATATATCTATTTATTATACTTTATTGTATAGTTTTATGCCTACTTTGATGATTATAGAAATATATATATATATATATCTATGTACGTATATATATAGATAAATATTTAAAGTATTGTTATCTATTCATTTAGCTAGTTCATATTATATTAGGTATATATCTATATATATATATATAGTTATGTACGTATATATATATGTCTACTTATTATAGACTAATTATATACTTAGTAATACTTAGTAAGACTACTTTAATCTATATATATATATATATATGGTACGTATAAGTATATATATAATTACATTCATTTTATTAGTTTATATATATATGTAGATAATTTCAATCATCTTATATCTATATCACACTTTATATAGTTTATATATTTTTCTATCATCTTTATATATATAAACTTATCTATATCACATTTTATATATTTTATATATTTATATTAGTTATCTTTTAATCTATATATATATTTAAGTATATTTATACTAGTTATATTTTAGTCTTTATATTTATATATTTATACTAGTTATGTTTATATATTTATATTTATATTTTATCTATTTACATATTTTGCTACTATCTATTTACATATGCTTAATAAGCAAACATAAAGCTTTCATTTATAAGTGTGGAGCTTACTTTGCTAAACTGTGATTATGTGCATATGTGAACAAATTGCAATTGTGTGAATGGGCCCATATGTGCTGGAATGGTCTGGGGGGTGTTCCACCGGGACATACTATTGAGTAGCCGGGAGAGTTCACCACCCTTCCATCTCCTAATCCCCCCCTTGGGTAGACGGAGGGATCTACTCAAGAGAGAGGGTCGTAGAACAATACTAAGGCGTATGCCCGGGATACGACCATTGGAGGATAAGGCTGGCGGGAGAAATGTGCTGGTTGTTATTTCGGCCTGGGTAGTTATAAGGGTCACTGTCAGGTGACGAAAGGTAGAAAGTGTGAAATTATATATGTGCTATGTGTAACTAATGTGCACTTGACACCCGAGCACCTTATGTGTATAAAGAAGTGTTTCTACTCAACGTATGTTGATTCCATGTTATATTATATTTTAGATGCTTCCGAAGATAGCTTTTATGATGGTGAGGAGGAGGAACCTTTTGAAGCATTTTATTAGGAAGAAGGATGTAGGATTTTCCGCTGCGTACCTGTTTTGGGTTTTTGCTTTTGCTATGTATCAATAGTAAACTAGCAAGTCGAGACTCTCTTTTGTTGATGTACCCTTATGTAATGTACCTTATACGTTGTAATTAAAAATGTATGCATGTATGTAGCCAATAATGATAGTATTAATCTAATAATAGCCATAAGACTAATAATAATAATAAAGGGATTTCGGGGTCGTCATAGGTGGTATCAGAGCTTGGGTTTACGCCTAAGCTATGTTGGGTAAGGATCCTCGGCGTAAGATTTCGGAATTGAAAGGAGATAGGCTTGATCCGAATAGGTTAAGTAGGAATGAATTTCCTTGAGATGTGTTTGACATGCAGGGTGGCGGGTGTGGCTGGGCGGCCGACCAGTGCATACTTTGCTCCCCTGAATGGCAAATACTTGACTAATTTGAGTATAAGGCGAATTTTTTTGGGTAATAGTTGTAAATACTTGTGAAATTATGTGACTTAAGTTCGACGTGTGTAAAATCTACCTCTTGAACCTATAGGAACCAACTCGAGAGTCACCACGAGTATATGTGAAGTTGCTAAAACCTCTAGTGCATCTAATGGATTTTATATAAGGTTGAATTATATGTTTGCGAAAACGTATCTTTTGGTAAAATTAGTACTGAGATAAGGACCTTGAGAATTGGGAAAGGTAGAGGCTATGTACTTTGTTGAACTTAAGAAAAGAAAGATTTGGAAGCTTGTGGAGGTCGTGGGCATTTTGTATTGAATTGCCCTCAGTCCAAACCAGTGCCAACCCCGAATACTGGAAAGAATACAAAGGGCAATGGGAAGCAAGTGGAGAATCCACGAATTCAAGGGAAGGTCTTTGCTATGAACCAGGCCGAGGTCGAGAATTCGGCGGTCGTGGAAGGTACGCTTCTCATTGACCGTTATTTTGCTAAAGTGTTAATGGATCCTGGTTCTACGCATTCATATATATTGACTAGTTTCTTTACTAGTTTACAAGTTCAACCTGAGGCCTTACCTTACGAATTAGAAATCACAACACCCCTTGGAACTAAATGGAAGACGGACTTAGTTTATCGAGATTGTGCACTAGAAATTGGTGGCCAAAAGATGACTGCTGACCTAGTATTACTACCCATTCATGACTTTGATGTTATTTTGGGTATGGATTGGCTAGCAACACACTACGCTCAAGTAGACTGTCATCACAAAGTTGTGCGGCTCTGTTTCCCGAATCAATCTATCATTGAAATCGTAGGGAACAAAACCACACCCGCATTACCCATTATCTCTTCTCTACAAGCCAATCGACTGCTACAGAAGGGCAATTATGCGTTCTTAGCCCATATCATGAATAAGTCGGAAGATAAGAAGATGCTTCAAGAGGTGCCCATAGTAAATGAGTACCCCGATGTTTTCCCTGATGATTTGAAAGACTTACCTCCACATCGGGAGATTGAGTTTGTAATCGAGTTGTTACCTGGAACAGCTCCGATCTCTAAAACTCCTTATAGGATGGCCCCTGCTGAGTTAAATGAGCTTAAGACCCAACTACAAGAATTACTCAATAAAGGGTTTATCCGCCCGAGCACATCACCATGGGGAGCTCCGGTACTATTTGTCAAGAAGAAAGATGGAACTTGGAGGTTATGCATCGACTATCGTCCGCTTAACCAAGTTACCATCAAGAATAAGTACCCTCTACCGAACATTGATGAGCTATTTGATCAGCTTCAAGGAGCTTCAGTTTATTCAAAATTGGATTTGAAAACCGGATATCATCAAGTACGAATTCGAGAGGAAGATATCCCTAAGACCGCCCTTAATACTCGGTACGGTCACTACGAGTTTGTGGTGATGCCATTCGGTGTAACGAATGCCCCGGCAACGTTCATGGAGTTGATGAACCGGATATTCCGACCATACCTAGACCAATTTGTAGTTGTCTTTATAGATGACATACTGGTCTACTCTGAGTCGGAAGAAGAGCACGAAAGGCACTTGAGGATAGTACTTCAGACGCTGAGGGAAGAGAAATTGTATGCCAAATTCAGCAAGTGTGAATTCTGGCTGACACAGGTGGCCTTTTTAGGACACATAGTGTCGAAGGATGGGATTGCAGTTGATCCAGGAAAAGTGAAAGCCATAGTGGAATGGAAGCAACCAATGACTGTCACGGAGCTGCGAAGTTTTCTGGGTTTGGCTGGGTATTATCGGAGATTTATCAAGGATTTCTCCAAGATTGCTCGCCCCTTAACCAGACTAACGCAAGCCAAAGTGCGGTTCATTTGGGATAACCATTGTGAAACTAGCTTTCAAGAATTGAAGGATCGATTGGTCACCGCCCCTGTATTAACTCTGCCACAGGGGAATGAAGGATTTGTAGTCTACACAGATGCGTCCAAAGAAGGACTAGGCTGTGTACTTATGCAGAATAAAAGGGTAGTAGCTTACGCTTCGAGGAAGTTAAAACCTTATGAAGAAAACTACCCAACGCATGATCTAGAGCTGGCAGCCATTGTCTTTGCTCTTAAGAAGTGGAGACATTACCTTTTTGGTACTTCGTTTGAAGTATTTACTGACCACAAAAGTCTCAAGTATTTATTCTCTCAAAAAGAGTTGAATATGAGACAACGAAGATGGTTAGAATTGCTAGCTGATTTTAATTGCGACATTCTATACCATCCGGGTAAAGCGAATGTCGTAGCTGATGCTTTAAGTAGGAAGGCTAGCCTAGCCTGCTTAATGACACGAGAATGGAAATTGTTAGAAGACATCACAAGTTGGAAACCTAAAGAACGGGAGTTTGGAGTTGTGTTTTCACAACTACATGCTCAGCCCGTGATACTTCAGCGAATTAAAGAAGCACAAGAAATGGACGACGAACTCCGAAGGGTTAAAGAGAGGGTTAACCTCGGCCAAGAAAAGGAGTTCGCATTGCCAAACGATGGAATTTTGAGATTTCGAAATCGAATATATGTTCCAAACAATGAGCAGCTGAAAAGGGAGATATTAGAGGAATGCCATAATACCAAGTACACAATACATCCAGGGACAAACAAGATGTATCAAGATGTGAGACGACAGTACTGGTGGCCCAAAATGAAAAGGCAGATAGCAGAGTTTGTGGCAAAGTGCTTAACTTGTCAACAAGTTAAAGCAAGCCACCAGAAGCCCTTTGGGTTATTGCAACCTCTTCCAATCCCTGAGTGGAAATGGGAACACATTACGATGGATTTCGTTATGGGACTACCACGAACACAGAGAGGTCACGATGCAGTATGGGTGGTCGTGGACAGACTCACAAAAAGCGGCCATTTTCTTGCATTTGCTAAGACCTATTCGCTAGATAAGATGGCAGAAATCTATAAAAATGAGATTGTTCGCTTACACGGTGTCCCAGTAAGTATAGTATCTGACCGAGACCCTCGGTTTGTCTCAAAATTTTGGCAAGAATTGCAGAAGGCTTTGGAGACTAAGTTGAATTTTAGTACGGCTTATCACCCACAAACAGATGGACAGACTGAAAGAGTTATCCAGATTCTTGAAGACATGCTTAGAGCGTGTACCTTAGATTTTGGTGGGAATTGGGATCGACACTTGCCCCTCACAGAGTTCGCCTATAACAACAGTTACCAAGCCACGATAGGCGTGGCCCCGTTTGAGGCTCTTTATGGAAGAAAGTGTAGATCCCCAGTTTGTTGGAGTGAAGTGGGTGAAAGTAAGCTAATAGGCCCAGATTTGATTCGTGAGACAACAGAAACGATCAAGATGATAAAGAAAAGGATGGAGACAGCACAAAGTCGTCAGAAGAGTTATGCTGACCGACGACGAAAAAAACTTGGAGTTCGAAGTAGGTGACTTCGTATTCTTAAAAGTCTCGCCAAGAAAAGGTGTTTTGAGGTTTGGGAGAAAGGGCAAGCTTAACCCACGCTATATTGGACCTTTTGAGATACTTGCGAGAGTGGGGAAAGTTGCCTACCGATTATCCTTACCCCCAACTTTGGCAGAAGTACATAACGTATTTCATGTGTCTATGCTTAAGAAATACCATCCTGATCCCTCTCATGTTGTTGACTATGAGTCCCTCGACATTAGTCCAGACCTGACCTATGTTGAAGAACCAACGAGAATTCTAGACTTCCAAGAACACACCTTGAGAAACAAAACCATAAAATTAGTCCGCGTTCTATGGAAGGACCATGGGATTGAAGAGAGTACGTGGGAACGACTGGAAGAGATGCAAGAGAAATACCCACAGTTGTTCGATTAGGCTTCGACTCAATTTCGAGGACGAAATTTTCTAAGGAGGGGAGGATGTAACGACCCGGTAAATCCTTTATTTACATATTTTATATTATACAAAATTTATAGGATTATTTTGTGAGTTATTGATTTCTAGAGATTATTTTTTTTCAAATATGATTTTTTTTGTGAACTAGTGAGCATTTTACTACCTAAATATTTATAAAATATTATAAATTCCAAATATTTTTTTAAAATTTTATGCATTTGATCCTTCTAAACTTCCAGAAATTTTTAATAGATTATTTTCAACTTTTACCTATTTTTCCAAGCATTTTAGTAATTTTCGGAAAACATTGTATTTAAGTTATTAATTCGAAATCTAATTTTTAAAATGCTTAATTATTATCCAAAAATTAAAATAATAATACAAATAAATATTCTAGGTTTTATTTGACTTATAAAAAATTAATTTTCGAATTTTACAATTTATTTCTATTTTTGGGCAATTTTCGAAAAATTGGCAAAACAAGGGGTATTTTGGTCTTTTCACCTCTCCAACCCCAATTTTCGTTTTTTTTTGCTGAGAAATAAGCAATAAAATACTTAATAAATAAGAGTTTCAGAATATATATATTTTTGTTTGATTTTAGTTGATTTTATTTTATATTTTATCAAAATATCTTTACTAATACATACTCTTGAACCTCATATACATAAATAACTATATATTAGTGGTGATGTACATGGCTACATATACACACACACACATACCCACATATATATACATGGTATTTAGTAAGAATAGGTGTAAGCATATATAGCCATGTATAATGTATGGAATAGGTATTTAGTTGAATTTAATAATTGGATATTTGTGTCTAATACATGGAAGATAATTACACAAGACCATATATACCAAAATCCTCATTTTTCAGCCATTTTTCCAGCCCAAAACCGTGCACTCTCTCTTGCTCTTACACTCTCTTTCATTTTTTCCTCCAAACACTTCACTTCCTCCAAATTACTACACACTTTGAAGAACAAAGGTAGGAACTCTTCTTTATACCTTAAGTAGAGGGTTTTTCTTCTTCTTCTTGAGGAGATTAGGCAAGCTTCCATACTCTTGTGCCCAAGCAATGTAAAAGAACAAGCTTGAATGGCCTAGAGTGAGAGCTTTTGCCAAACATACCACCAAGTTGAGGGTTTTAGTTATGTTGCTAGCTTCATGTTACTTTATAGTTCATTTTATCATGTTTAACTCTTGTTGGGAGGAAGTTGAAGGATGGATAGTATTATGAGCATGATCTTGAAGATCTTATGTGATTAGTATGCTTATTTGGAGTTCTATGTGCTTACTATGCTTTCTTGGAAAACTATGTGATTATTGTGCCTTTTTACAATAACATGGCATTCTTATGTTTTATTTGGATTATTATGTGAGTTCTATGCTTTATATGAAGTAGTATGAGACCATGATTCTTTAAGTGAGCTAGTAGGGGAATATCCTATGTTGTCTTGAAAGTAATTGTGAAGAAAGCTCCATATATCTATTTATTATACTTTATTGTATAGTTTTATGCCTACTTTGATGATTATAGAAATATATATATATATATATCTATGTACGTATATATATAGATAAATATTTAAAGTATTGTTATCTATTCATTTAGCTAGTTCATATTATATTAGGTATATATCTATATATATATATATAGTTATGTACGTATATATATATGTCTACTTATTATAGACTAATTATATACTTAGTAATACTTAGTAAGACTACTTTAATCTATATATATATATATATATGGTACGTATAAGTATATATATAATTACATTCATTTTATTAGTTTATATATATATGTAGATAATTTCAATCATCTTATATCTATATCACACTTTATATAGTTTATATATTTTTCTATCATCTTTATATATATAAACTTATCTATATCACATTTTATATATTTTATATATTTATATTAGTTATCTTTTAATCTATATATATATTTAAGTATATTTATACTAGTTATATTTTAGTCTTTATATTTATATATTTATACTAGTTATGTTTATATATTTATATTTATATTTTATCTATTTACATATTTTGCTACTATCTATTTACATATGCTTAATAAGCAAACATAAAGCTTTCATTTATAAGTGTGGAGCTTACTTTGCTAAACTGTGATTATGTGCATATGTGAACAAATTGCAATTGTGTGAATGGGCCCATATGTGCTGGAATGGTCTGGGGGGTGTTCCACCGGGACATACTATTGAGTAGCCGGGAGAGTTCACCACCCTTCCATCTCCTAATCCCCCCCTTGGGTAGACGGAGGGATCTACTCAAGAGAGAGGGTCGTAGAACAATACTAAGGCGTATGCCCGGGATACGACCATTGGAGGATAAGGCTGGCGGGAGAAATGTGCTGGTTGTTATTTCGGCCTGGGTAGTTATAAGGGTCACTGTCAGGTGACGAAAGGTAGAAAGTGTGAAATTATATATGTGCTATGTGTAACTAATGTGCACTTGACACCCGAGCACCTTATGTGTATAAAGAAGTGTTTCTACTCAACGTATGTTGATTCCATGTTATATTATATTTTAGATGCTTCCGAAGATAGCTTTTATGATGGTGAGGAGGAGGAACCTTTTGAAGCATTTTATTAGGAAGAAGGATGTAGGATTTTCCGCTGCGTACCTGTTTTGGGTTTTTGCTTTTGCTATGTATCAATAGTAAACTAGCAAGTCGAGACTCTCTTTTGTTGATGTACCCTTATGTAATGTACCTTATACGTTGTAATTAAAAATGTATGCATGTATGTAGCCAATAATGATAGTATTAATCTAATAATAGCCATAAGACTAATAATAATAATAAAGGGATTTCGGGGTCGTCATAGCCTGTCTCGACCATACTCAACCTCATCCACACCTAACATATTTGGGCTCGGCATGCACACATAGTTTTTCATATATTTCACATAAGTTTATATAATTTCACACAAAGCATATTCTCACTTTCATAACACTAAACATAAAACATAGTAAAGCATATTTGAAACTAATGACTATACATGCTTTCATAAGAACATAAACTATAACTACACATAGAAACATGATTTCTAACATAATAATAACATAATTTGTCATAATAACATCATAGCAACATGCAAGACTTAAACTAAAGTACTTATAGAAAACCCAACTTTCCTAAGCATTCACTTTCATAAAGATGACGATGTGTATTTATAAATAGAACCATGATAGCATCTAACTTGTAGTAAAACATGATTCCTAGACTTATTCTAGCATAATGGAACCTAAGTATATACAAGCATAGAACAACTAAACTTATGGAATTAAGCAAAATTCCTACCTTGTATATAGCAAATGTGGAGGTATAATATTTATGAATTAAAGTAAGAACCTTCACTTATGAAATTAAGTAAGGCCCCTACCTTAATCAAATATATATATTTCTTTACAATAAAATATATAGAGTAGTGGCTAAGAGGGAAGGAAAGTATAATATTTATGAATTAAAGTAAGAACCTTCACTTATGAAATTAAGTAAGGTCCCCACCCTAATTAAATATACTTCTATCTTTCAAGAGTGTTTTATGAAATTAAGTGCATGTATAGAGGGCTAATATGTATATATGTATATAGCAAGAAGGGTTTATATACATATACATATATATATATATGTAGGTAGAAGATATACTATAAATATAGAGTGTTTTATATGTTGAGAGCAAGGTGAATGTGTGTGTGTGTTTGTCTTAGGCTGGATTTAGTGTGTGTGTGTGGAAAATAAAGGCAATGACCCCTTTTTATAGAGTTTAGGACAAGAAATAGGATTTTTATATTATAATATTAATTTTGCAATTAATGCATTCTTCCAACTAAGGTTTAACGTTAAATGTTATCTTTCCAGCTAAGTATGTTCAATAAATGAGTTCATACTTAAATGTGGATAAAATTCATACAAATGTTGCCCTAATTGTTATGAGTTGTATTCTAAATGGGTTCATGTGTTAGCCTAGATGCATGATTCATAATCTATGTTAATATGAGCCTTACAAGTATGTATATATCTATAAGAAATCTTACAAGTGTAAAATTCATGGAATGTTAGGAAAATTGGGGAGCAAGGCACTTATATACACAATATATTTATTATATATATGTATCTATTTTCATTCCCCCCCCCCCTCCTCTATACATATAGGATATTTTTTTTTGTGTGTGTGTATATATATCATAGTCTTATGACCTAGCATTTAAAAATAATTATTATAATATGAATATGACACATTACAGTGAAAATGACATAAACAATAAAAATATTATAACCCTATACTTCTTGTAGGAAAATAATTCCAATAATTATGCTTCTTGTAAATAAGCGCATATTCATGTATGATAATGTGTATGAATTGTTTCCTATGATGATTATAAAAACTATATATATGCACATGTTTAATTCTTGCTAAAGTAAATGTTTATCGATAGAAAATGTTGATACTAACTTGCTAATCGAACCTTGTCCTTGCAAATCGATAAATTCAGAAGAAGATATTGTATGGGTTTGCAATGGGGACCTTGGAAATCTAATGGACAGCTTGGAAGAACATTTGTGATCTATTTACTTAGCGACTTTTAGAAATCATTTTGTAAACTACTTTCTATATATCATGTCTTAACTACTTATCAGGTTATATACTAATCGTACATTATATTCTTAGAGTGTTTTCTTGTTATTCTAATGATAGTTGGCATTTCATAGTGAACTAGTGATGGCTACGAACTCGTGTGAGTGGTATGTGAAAACTCAAACATAAAAACAACAACAATCGAATTTGATGGAGATACACAATAAACAAAATGATGATAATGTGGGCATATACACTATCATTATATACTCAAATTTGTGCTTTTTAAATATGTCTAATAAGAATTAGAGGTTACATGGTGCCTTTAGTGTTGCATCCTAATATTAGTCTTATGATGTTGATACAGTTTTGTGTTATTTACTTCTCATAATTGGCATGTTTGTGTTTTTATAATGATATAATATGTTTCTTTTAGTGGTGGCAAGTAGTCAGGAAATTACACGTGAGAATAGTGAGTTTGAAGGCCATTTACCGGAGTTACATCCAAATGAGATAGAAAATGAAGTGCAAGAACACATTGGTATGATTTAAACATAAGAGTTGTTCTTATTTTTTAATTTGTTTTGGAAACTAGCATTATTACTTCTTTCAAATTAGTGTGCCACTTGATAAACTAATATTGTGCCTTTAACTCTTGCGTCTAACTCTATATTTGTAGAAAATGTTTATGTAAAATGAAAAACTAGAGGGAAAACTTATATGCCAGGGGTTTGGATGATGAAAGATAGCAAGCATGTTCAATTCAACAAGCTTGGACAATCCATTCATGAAAATAAGAGCAAATTTGTTGAGTTTTTAGTTCTTTAGTTAGAAATGGTAAAATGATTCGACTTGACATATCAACTTGGTGTAAAATACCAGGTTCTGTGAAAAGTCATTGCTAGAAATTGTTAAGGGAAATATCATTCTTTTCTTATACTTTTATTCGTCAGATTTTATTGTAACATTGAATAATAATGTTTCATTATGTTGACAATAGGGAAAGTTTCATGGAGTGCCTGGATTTGAGAAGTGGATTATGATGAACTTTAGGAAAAAATGAAAGGCCTAGAAAAATAGAGTGAAGGCAAAGTTCTTTGATCCGAATCCGTCATTAGAAGAGAGCTTGAACAAAAGACCTAAATCAGAAGACGAGAGGGTTTTACTTGATCAATGGAAGAAACTAGTCATCCATTGGAACAACAAGTTGCAAGGGTAAAAAAAAAATCATAATGTATGTTTTCTAAAAACTCATTAGATAATTGTAAATATTTTGGAATGTTGATCATTATTTGAGTAAGTTTATTTTGTATATATAGAAAGAAAGTGCTCAAAACCAAGAGAATAGAACAAAAAAGAGAATGCATTACATCACCGGAAAAAAATATTTTGCTCAAATTAAGGAAGATATGAAGGTAATGAATTTACTTTGATAATAAATTTGTTAATATATTATGGTTATATTAATTATCTAATTGGTGGTCTAACAAAGAGAAGCAAGAGAGAAACAAGGAACACACAATTCAGGAGAAAGAGAAGACGTTGAAAGTGGTGAAGATGAAGATGACCTATGGAGTATGAACCGAGTCAGGTCAATCTTTTCGAAGAATGTTATACTCGAGAAAGGAGAACCTCTAATCCTGTTGTTGCTAATATATTGGTAAGAATTTTGCAAGCTGCTTTTAAAGGTTAATTAATGTTTAATCGTTTGAAAGTAATTGCTAATATAAGCTCTAAGTTTTGGTTTTTGATTTGCTTAAACACTATGCAACAATTTGTTTCCAGTTTGTGGGATTTTTAAGTGCATGATACCCTTTTTAATTAGCTCAAGCATTGGCCTTCACTATAAATGGGGAAGAGTTAAAATGTATGGATTTGGTATTCTATCATCTGATGCTTATGATGGTATGCCTAGTCGACATGCATGTACGCGAATGACTACTGGCTTGCAGTCATCTTCTATGTTGATCTTGTGTATGCAAAAGCTAGGATCAATGCCTCTAATGTTGGCAATCATCCATCCAATAGCCTTCTTATGTTCCTTGAGTACCTGTAATAGTTTTTCTTCCTACGCCTTAGTTAAATTAGAAGAAATAATAACAAGAGCAGATTGCGCTCCCAAGTAGGTGTACTTCAAGTGAGATGATATAGACTTCATTTCCAATTGAGGAGGCTCTTCAACAGAAGGTTTTGCTTCTTTAGACTTATTAGGCATTTCAAAGGTTTCAAACCTGTTAGATTGCCTCTTGCCAAAATCTGATAGAGAATCTAGGGCCTTCATGTATTCCTCAATAGCATTATTTGTTTCTTCAAGCTCACCAACCAATGCAGCCCCAAGCTTATCAATAAGTTCAACTCTAGGCATGATGGGTGTTGCTATTTCTTCAAGAGCACTAACAGAACAACATTCCTTGTCAGTAAAGGTGCTTTAGTGTATCAAAGATGCTAAAATTTGCCTCTTTATCATGGACCCTCATAGTTAGCTCACCTTTCTACATGTCTATAAGAGTTCTGCCTGTCACTAAGAAGGGTCTCCGTGCAATCAACGGTATATTCATGTCTTCCTCCATCTTGAGTACAACAAAGTCACGTAGGAAAATAATTTTGCCAACTTTTACTAGAACATCTTCAACTATACCTGCCAAATAAACTAAGCTCCTATATGCTAATAGAAATATAACAGGCATAGCATAATTTACCCCATCTCAAGCTTTTTATAAATAGACATGGGCATCAAGTTAACACTTGCCCCAAGATCACACAAAGCTCGTGTAACGACCCAGTAAAATTCTTTATTTAAATATTTTATATTATACATTGGGTGTCCATTATTTTGATGAATCATTTTTTTTAATTTAGAACTATTTTTTGAAGTATTGTTTTATAGAAATTATTCTTCAAAAGTATTATTTTTTTTATTTGCGAACAAATGAGCATTTACTGCCCAAATTTTAGAAAATATTAGAAATTCCAAATATTCTTAAACTTTAATGCATTTAATCCTTATAAACTCCCAGAAATTATTTAATAGATTATTTTCAACTTTTACCTAGTTTTCCAAGAATTTTTAGTAGTTTTCGAAAACATTGTCTTTAAGTTCTTAATTTGAAATCTAATTTTTAAAATGCTTAATTATTATCAAAAAATGAAAAAAATAATATAAATAAATATTTTAGATTTTATTTGACTTATAAAAATTAATTTTCGAATTTTTAGAATTTTATTTCTATTTTTGGGCGATTTTCAAAAAAAAAGGGCAAAACAAGGGGCATTTTGGTCTTTTCACTTCTCCAACCCCAAATTTCGGTTTTGCTGAGAAATAAACAATAATAATTCTTAATAATAAGAGTTTTCAGATTTTATAGGTTTTTTGTTTGATTTTAGTTGATTTATTTTTGGCGATTTTCGAAAAAAAGGGCAAAACAAGGGGCATTTTGGTCTTTTCAGTTCTCCAACCCAAATTTTCGGTTTTGCTGAGAAATAAACAATAATAATACTTAATAAATAAGAGTTTCAGATTTTATAGGTTTTTTGTTTGATTTTAGTTGATTTTATTCTATATTCTATCAAATATCTATACTATATACTCTTGAAACCTAGCCTCATATACATATACATAATATATATGTATGGTGATATAGCTACACATACACAACACACATACCCACATACATATATATGGTGGTTAGTAAAGTGGGTGTATGTAACACAACCATGTATAAATGTATGGAGGATGTAATTTGATGATTATAATATGTAGATCTTTGCCTCTAATACTTGGAAGATCAACACACAAAACCTACACAACCACAATCTTCATTTTTCAGCCCCTTTCAGCCCCAAAACCGTGCCCCCTGTCTCACACACATACACTCTCTCATGTTCTCTCAAAACACTATCATTTTCTCTCAAAACAATACACTACTTGGAACAACACAAGGTAGGAACATTCTTTATGCCTTAAGTAGAGGGTTTTCGTCTTCTTTCTTGTGATATAATAGGGCAAGCTTCCATACTCTTGTGCCCAAACAATTTAAAAGATCAAGCTTGAATGGCCTAGAGTGAGAGCTTTTGCCAAACATGCCTCCAAGTTGAGGATTTTAGTTATTTTGCCATCTTCATGTTACTTTAAAAGCTTTATGGTTAATTTTTCATATTATAACTCTTGTTGGGAGGAATTTGAAGGATGGAATAGACTTGTGAGCATGATCTTGAAGATATTATGTGATTAATATGATTATATGGAGAGTACTATGTGCTTATTATGCTTTCTTGGAAAAACTATGTGATTATTGTGCCCTTGTTGCAATAATATGGAATTTTTATGCTTTATTTGAGCTATTATGTGAGTTTTATGCTTTATATGAAGTAGTATGAAACCATGATACTTTATTTGAGCTATTAAGGGAATATCCTATGTTGTTCTTGAAAGTCTTGGGAAAGAAAGCTCCACATATCTATTTTGATAAAGAACTTTTTATTATACTTTATACTATAGATTTTATGCCTATTTTAGCACTTAAAATAATATGGATTTATGCTTATTTGGTTATAAAGATATCCTTTTTTTAAAAAAAAAGGAGTTTAACTTATGATGTTTTTATATCTAAGTTATATTGTAAGTTGTACGTAGATATACATAATATATAATATTTAGGGATTCATTATGGTTAACCTATCTACTTAATCCTAATTATAATAGATCTATATATATATCTATGTCATACCGATATGTATATATATGTAGTTATATAGATATTTTTATGTATATAGTATATATATATATTTTTTATGAATATGTCGTATTCATATATTTATATATCGTATATTTTGTCTATCTAATATATTTATACGATTATATTTTAATCTATATAGTTTAAATTTATACTAGTTATATTTTAATCTATATATTTATATATTATACTAGTTATATTTAATCTTATATTTATATATTCATACTAGTTATATTTATATACTTATATTTATGTTTTGTCTATTTACATATTTTGTGCTACTAGCTATTTACAGATTTAACATTTTTAAGTAAATATGCTTAACAAGCAAATACAAAGCTTTCATTTATAAGTGTGGACTTACTTTACTAAACTATAATATAAACTTCCCAAAGATTATGTGCATGTCTGAACAAATTGCAATTCTGTGAATGGGGCCCATATCTGCTGGGAATGGTCTGGGGGGTGTTTCACTGGGGACATACATATTGAGTAGTCGGGAGAGTTCACACCCCTTCCATCTCCTAATCCCCCCTTGGTAGACGGAGGGATCTACTCAAGAGAGAGGGTCGTAGGACAATACTAGTGTATGCCCGGGATACGACCATTGGAGGATAAGGCTGGCGGAGAAAATGTGTTGGTTGTTATTTCGGCCTGGTAGTTATAAGGGTCACTGTCAGGTGACAAAGGTAGAAATTGTGAAACTATATGTGTGCTATGTGTAACTAATGTGCACTTGACACCCGAGCACCTTATGCTGCATAAAGAAATGTTTCTACTCAACGTATATTGATTCCGTGTTACATAATGATTCAGATGCTTCCGAAGCTAACCTTTACGACGATGAGAGGGAGGAACCTCTTGAAGCGTTTTACTAGGAAGAAAGATGTAGGATTTTCCACTGCGTAGTGTAGTGGTGGTTTTTGCTTTGCTATGGTGGATATAGTAGACCTAGCAAGTCGATACTCTCCTTTTGGTTGTACCCTTATGTTATGTAATGTAGGCCTAGTACGTTTTGTAAATAACACTGTATGTATGTATGTATGTAACCACTAACAAGATAATAATATAATAATAATAATAATAATAAAGGTTTTTCTGGGTCGTCATAGATGGTATCAGAGCAGGTTGCTAGCCGTAAAATCGGGAGCTAAGTGCTCTGTGGGGCAAAGTGCTACGTGTACGGAAGACGCCTCTTGAACCCACAGGAGCTACCTCTAGAGTCCCAACGCCTGGCAGTTGGTAATAGTATGCGTGATTTTTGCTAGAAAACTTCTAGGGTATCTATTGGATTTCGTATTTGATTGAAATTAATATTGGGTTTACGCCTAAGCTATGTTGGGTAAGATCCTCGGCGTAAGATTTCGGAATAGAAAGGAGATAGGCTTGACTG
The DNA here is from genome assembly GCA_026212405.1 of Petrea volubilis. NCBI lineage: Eukaryota > Viridiplantae > Streptophyta > Magnoliopsida > Lamiales > Verbenaceae > Petrea > Petrea volubilis. The sequence continues at coordinate 21,275 of JAOWBU010000945.1, forward strand.
AGAAGTTAATTAGGGATGAATTTCCTTGGGTGTGTTTGACATGCGGGGTGGTGGGTGTGGCTGGACGGCCGACCAGTGCATACTTTGCTCCTCTAAATGGCAAATACTTGACTAATTTGAGTATAAGGTGAATTTTTTTGGGTAAGAGCTACAATTAGACTACTTGTGGATATGTTACTTAAGTTCTAACGTGTGTAAAATTCCCTCTTGAACCTATAAGAATCAACTCGATGAGTCACCACAGTTATATGTGAAAGTTGCTAAGATCTCTAGTGCATCTAATGGATTTTATATTAGGGTTAAATTTATATTTGGCAAAAACATATCTTTTGGTAAAAAAAATTAGTACTGAATCGGGAACCTTGAAATTGGGAATGGTAGAGGTTAGTGTACTTTGTTGAACTTAAGAAAAGAATAGATTTGGAAGCTTGTGGTGGTCTAAGGCTCGAATTGAGATAGGATTCATAATTATACTATGGTAGTAGAAATGGTATTGAGAATTGAAAAGTACAATGAAGCAATTGAACAATTAAGACACTTTGTGGACTAAATCTAGGGGGCAGCCCAAAATGGAAAAAAAACTCTGGAGGATATATCAAAGCTGCAAGAATGGATGTGCGGGGTAACTAAATAAACCTACAGTGTGGACAGGTACGCATTTAGCTTGTTTAATTTACCCTTGAATGTTGATTGATCCAAATTCATTACATGTTTTCTAGACGAGAGGTTAAACTGATATTTATCGAATGAATTAGAAGTAGTTGTTATCCAATATTGATGAGTTATTTGATTAAGTACATGAAGTTTTAAATATATTCCAAACTGGATTTGAACTAGGTGAGAAGGCTAGGGGGAATTTTAGTAGACATGGGGAAGAAGAGCAATTATGGAATAGAATAAGATATATATAACAAAGCTACTAGGAATGAAGAATTTTAAGGATAGGTTTCTATTTTAGGCGAAGTGTGCAATAGTTAAATGACGGATTCCCTTGTGATAGTATGTTTCTTAATTCTTTTCGTAGGACCTCATCATTACTAAATTCAAAAGATCTCTAAAATTCATTTTACTTGGAAGCAACTTTTTATAATCTCCATAGGAGATGTACTTTTTAATCGAACCTTGAAGCCTATATTCTTTGATTTGTTTCTAAAGCTATAAGTTTACTTATTATATATTATTTTTACCCCCTATATATTCACAATATCGATATTTCTTGGGGATATCTCTTACAACCAATATCCACTGTTTAATGTAAAGGAAAGAAAAATGCCAATTTTGTCTTTATCTTTGTTTTAAAACAATGACTCCAATACAGTCTTTGGTTTCCGTAATCATATCTTTTTGCGTTTTAAGGAACTTTTCAAAGTTTTCTCAATTGAAATCCCATTTTATCTCTTTCTTGAAAAGTTTGTGATAGAGAAAATTTCCAAATTATTTGTAAAAGCTTGAAATCTTTACGATTTAACGCCATCTTATTTTCTTATTTGACACTCTCATCTGACCAAGTTTAGCTTCATTCAACACTTGTAATGCATTCTCATGTGTTTACAACTTGTATGCATTCTCTGTGTAATCCATGACAGTCTTTCATTCCATTCGCACTTTTAAACTTCAA
>JAOWBU010000946.1:0-22757 GCA_026212405.1 Petrea volubilis
TATTGATAATAAACTTTTATGAAGGAACTTATTACGACTACCCCACTTAGTTGCAAACTTTAATCCCATGGACATCTAGGCACATATTGATCACATAGCACTTTGTAAAAATCACATAATACTTACAAGATCATATGAACATAAGTAGGAAATAATGGATAGTTAAAATACTTTCAATGCCTTACACTTCAAAACATAAAAGGATCATTAAACTTTAACTAACATAAAATCTTTGAAATTTAAGAAATTAACATCTAAACTGATATAATATAAGATGACTTGCATGCTAATCCACACAACATATCAACCACTACCTTTCATTAATAAATTATAATAAAGGAAAATAGCTCCTAAATTGAAACATGGGAGCATGTTTGGCAAAAGTTCTCACCCAAGAGCATTAAAGCTTGATTTTAACAAAGCTTTGGCTCATGAGTATGGAAGCTTGCCTTAGTAGGAATATCCTACCAAGAAATAAAGAAAAACTTCTACTTAAGTGACTAGAATAAGGTTTCTATCTTGTCTTTGGAAAGTGGGGTGTAGAGAAAAGGGTAGGAAAATGGGATTTTGGAAGAAAATTGAGAGTGTGTGTGTTGTTGGCCGGCTATGAGGAAGAAAAGGGAGTGGGATTGTAGTCTTGTTTATAGAAATAAAGAGAAGAAATGGAATTTTATATTATTAAGGTCGCTTTATAAATAAATGCGAGTCTACACCTAAGTTCGCTTATTAATGAAATCTTCCACCTTTCATCCTTTTGTGGAAGACTATTTAGGCCTTGTGTTAATCCTATTATATGATTCACCAGCTAGGTAAACACGAAGCATGCATGACTATAATTGTCTATGCATTTTCGGTTTTATCTCTTTATATATACCTAAATGATTTTAGAAATGTGAAATAAGTAATTAAATCTTAGTAAATGTCATTTTTCTTAATTTGAAACAAGAAAGTAAAATTAAAATTAAATTTCATGGTATGGAAACAATAATACCAATAATCAAATATCAACAATATATTAAATTGGTGGGAAAAAATAAAAGAGAAAATGATTTTTAGAAAAAAATTAATATGGAAAATTCATAAGTTTTAAATTACACAACTAATATTCACATGTCATAAAATGCATGTAGTGTAAGGCACATTATTCACAATTAAAATTATATATAGTTTTAGACATCCTCATAAATTCCATAATTCCAATATTGAAATATTAGGATTTACCGGGTCGTCAAAACTGTTATACACATATCCAATAAATAGCAATCTACGACTTTAGGCCCTATTTTTACTTGTTTAGGTTTTAGGTATTCTACCTTAACTAAACACCACTTTGAGATATTTGTAGGAAGGCTTGTGCCCTTCCACAAGTCATATGAAGATTCACTTTTACTCTTGAGTGGTATTTGTTAAGAATGTGGTCGGTTGAAGAATAACTTCCCCTCCACAAATTCTGGAGTAATCCAAAACTTATCAACATAGATTCATCATCTCTTTAAGAGTAGGATTTTGTGTTCAGGTGCGCAATTAGACTATGGTTTGATGAATTACACCATCGTAGAGCAGAACTGATCAAATGGTATCCATATTCTCCACCTCTATCACTACGAATAATCTTAATTCGATTACTAGGTTGGTTCTCAACCTCTTTCTTATAATTTTAAATGCCTCTAACACCTCCCAATGTGCTCCCTAGCAAAAGTGCATAAAAAATCTCGTGCAATCATCAATAAAGGTAATGAAATATTTTTTTCCATCTCTAGTTTGCAACGAACTTTAGATGGCAAATATCAATAGTGAATAAGTTCTAGAGTTCTATCTCAGCCCTACACAAATTTAACATTTATGACTGAATCAACATTTAAATTAAGGCAATAATTCTAAACTTATAAGCCTCTGCAAAGTGTTACAATCAACATATTGTAAATTAGAACACTTGGACAAGTAGAAGTCAGTAGTTTATTATTATCAAAGAGTTGCATAGCATCATTATGCCATAGCTAAAATAAAATTTTCCTATAAATTGGTTATTCTTTGTACACATAACTTTGCCACACTCAAATACTAGTCTAATTATACGTGAGTTGTAATGGTGAGTGGAGGAGGAAATATAGAACTATTCATAGTATAGGATCCAAACTACTCTTTAACAAACTAACAAAATACTTAATCACTTATGATAATCAAATATATAATTTAAAATTTTTAATAAAACCTATAGTGTAATATAAATTTTTAATATGATTAAAGATGAATTATATCATTTATCAATGCTATGAGTAAATCCAAATCCATATAATTAACTGCAAAAGAAAATATATATATAAAAATTATTGAATGAAGAAAGGGTTCTTTGAGAAGAAAAAGAATAACAAAATTAAAAGGGCAGTATTAGTTCGAATTTACTTTTACATCCTCGTCCTGATAATTTATATAGTTTACACACTCCTTCATTCTATATTAGTTAAGATTTAAGCATTTGTTTGTTTTTTAATAATTTGGAAAGTTCCTTATCCCTAGTTATAGGTTTATATATATATATATAATTCCTGGTTATAGTTTGACCAATTTTACAAGCTTTTAGTTGCTTACTCTCATCGGGACTTTTTACTAAAATAGCTTAAAAAAGTGTACTTTTTAATATTCTGACACAATTTTTAATTTTTTGTTAGAAAGTAACACCAATCGACATTCACAATGTTGAGTATGAATAAATATTATATTTCCCGATTTTCATTAAATAAAAAAAAAGAAAAATAATGGAAATCCATGGAATTTTTTTTTAATTAAGGTAGTTGTCGACTTACAAATTTGTTTTGTTTTTTGGAGAAAGGCGGCAATGCTTAATCAGCACCTGTGACAATTGTAGCACATTTCTGCATGCAGATGTCCAATCATTTTGACCTCCCCCCCCCCCCACCAGCTTTTTGTTTTAAATTCCAAATTCCCTTACAGATTGGATATAAAAGGGCGGGTAAGTTGAGTGTGAAGGTTCATGCAAATTTTTTTTTTTCATCTTGGAGATTGATTCAGTTTGAAGCTTCTTTGCACTAACAGCTGCAAAAATTTGTTTGTTTATTTTACAGAATTCGGGTTCAAAGATTTTTATAAGGTTAGTGTATTTTAATATGTGTATTATAGTTTTTTAATTATTTTTTTTGATGATATATGTTGTGTTGTATGTTGTGTGTGTGTTTTTTTTTTAGTTGAAACGATTTATGGAGTATTGTAATTTAGAAATTGGCATTTGCATTTGTTGTTCCTTAATTTTTCAATTTTACATGTGTTTTTTGTGTGATAGGCAAATTTATTAGAACTTGTAATATATAGTAATACGTGTGTGGTTATGTGAGTTTTAAAATATAATATATATATTTTTAATAGAAGTTGTTTTTGTGATTTTTAAAATATAATATATATTTTTTATGTATTGCTTGTATAATGTATTTTATTAGAGAAATTTATAAGAGGGGCTTATTTAATGAATTATGTGTGTTTATGTATGTTAATTAAATTTAGTATTTTATGATTTTAATAATTAATTTTAGGTTTTTTTTTGGTAGACTATATTTGGAGATGTTAATTATATTTTAGTATTTTTAATATAGTTATGTAAACTTTTTTTTGTAATGAATTTTGTAGAATGAAAATTACATTTATTATTAGATGTAAAAAAACTATTATATGAAAATTTCAGGAGAATGGAACAAAAATACTTTTGCAAGTCGACTTCCTCCTATTTTTTTATAAAAAAAGTTATGGACTTCGATGTTCAAAACATGGACTTCCCCCTGATATTTTTTAAAAGAACTGTGGAAGTCGAACTTCGACTTTCCCAAATTATATAGAATTTTTTTTTTTTGATTTCGGAATGTCGAATTTAATTATACTTTGATTTTTTTTTTGTAGAATAGATTTGGAGAGGTTGAAATTCTATCACAGACTAGAAAACAATAGCGTTTTATATGAGCAACAAGATCATATATCTGAACGATTATTTGATGGTAGAGTAGACCCTGACCAAATTGTTAGAGCTAGACATTGGGCTCATGAAATATTTGGTCGAGACGGTGTATGTAGCCAACGTCGTAGACGTAATTTGAATACGAGGAACCAGTGTGATAAGGCAGGTCTGTCTAGGCCACACTGTGATGAGACAGGTCCGTATAGGCCACACTATGATGAGGCAGGTGAGTCTAGGATAGTTTGTGATGAGGCACGGCCTTCACGCCTATACGAGGACCCACCATCACCTTACATTCCGCAGTTTGCGACACCTTACACTCCTGAACTCCAAAATACTGGCCGAATGTTTTCTGGTGGTGTATCAACTACACTTAGATTAAGTTTAGGAATGGGCGGATGGGATGGATATGGATTTCCGCATATGGATATGCAACCGCAGTTCAAAGTGTCCCCTATACCATTTACTGACTATGGAAACTATGGTGGTAGTACCTCATATGTGAACCAACCACCTCCGTCGCTACTGCAGGAAGAGTTTTGTGACCCACAACGTGAAGGAAGACCTCGAAGACAAAGGAATCCTCCACGATGCAACACTGGAGGGCCTAGTATAATTGTGTTTGTAGTGGAATCAAAGTTGTTACTATTATTATTATTATTTTTGTGTTCAAGTACTACATATTATGTTCTTTTGTCTGAAGTATAATTGTGTTATTATTATGTTTGTAGTAAGCAATACAAAAAAATAGTGTACTAAAACAAATTATACATTATTGTCCACTTAATACAAACTTTATGTAACTTCACAAACAAATAATACATCAATAATGTTCCTGAGATGGTCTAGGTTGATCCAATTGCCTTGTATATTGTTGTCGTTCGCTTGCTTGAGGCCAATCCATCTCATTTTGGATATGGGTAGTTGTATCATGGCCTTACCTTCTCTTGGCTCATAACTCAGGATTATATACTAACTTGAACGAAGCATTCGACAAGTATGGCTCACCCCAAATTGAGTAGAACTTACCCTTGTACGTATCCATATAATGATCGATCTCATAATACCAAGGCATGTACTTAGATGGTAGATGTGCACAACATGTAAATAAGGTATTCCTATCTTACACCACTTTGCACACGAGCATTCTTTAGTTCTCAATTTGACTGCATGTTTTGTATTGCCACATTCGTGATGTAATGGTGTCAATACATCGGCCGCTTAGTCTGCATAGTCTATACGATGGACTACATGCCCTCCAGATTTTTGCTCCCCATTCTCGATTATTTCGAAAGGGCATTCTACCCATACTTTATTCTCTTATCTCCACTTATGACTCTTTACACATTGTTTCATAAAAATGTTGCAGTACGAATGAATTTCAGCTCAACCAATGGCGTAATTGGAAGACGACGCCCTTATTTCAAAACACCATTGATGCATTCTGACATATTCATCGTCATGATACCTCAACGTCGACCTGTTGTCCATCTCTCTCTATCAATGCGATTAAGATAATTGAATGCAACCTCATTGATATATTTGATCTCAAATGTTCGAACTTTCTTATCTCATGAGCATTTTCGGCCTTGAACGCTAAATCCTTCAACAGACATTCTTAACCTTTGCATTAAGATTAGAGCAAATATGTCTCAAACAAAATCTGTGGCAACTAAGTGGCTCACTGAAGGTAGTTATATGTTGTGCGGCGTTGATAGTGGCATTGTGCCTACCTGACAAGAGGCAAACTCTTCTTCCTCCTCGAACAAAATGTCTGCTCACAAGCTCTAGAAACCAACTCCAGGAAGCTAGATTTTCATCATCTACAAGCACGAATGCTAGTGGTAGAATCTGTTGGTTTGGATCCATCACAGCAACCACAAGGAGTTTGTGTTTGTATTTGGTGTACAGATAGGTACCGTCTACACTGATTAGTGGCCGATAGTGTTGAAAACCATCTATACAAGGTTTAAAAGCCCAGAAGACATAATGTATCATATGTTTTTCCGGGACTACCGAACTACGTAGATTGTGAACCTGTTCGACAATTGTACCTACAAATGAAAACGATAATGTTTTGTTTAGCCTATAACATACGATAATTGAAATCCACTAAAAGACTTCTTTACAATTAAATAATACCTGTGTTCCATTTTTTAAGTGCCACCATGTACCTCGAAAGCTTAGCAACAGAGATATCCATGTGCCGTATACAATTTGGCGTGCATGTCTTAGGCCATGACATGACTTGGCATAAGATACAATATAGTTATATTTATCTTTCACCAAGTCAGCGACACTCACTGCTAGAAAAATGTCGATTTGAGCCAGATTTTGTGATCGATTTTCGTGATAATCGGTCGTAAAAATGGTTTTGCGACCAACTTTGTGTCGGACAAGTGTCAATGGCAAATACCCTGGTCGTAAAATTTGATACCAAGTTTGCGAAGAACATGCAGGGTCGCAAACATTGTTGACGTGGAGCCTATGTTGCCAAGTTTGCGACCAACCATATCAGTCGCAGAAAGAGTAACAAAAGTTTGTTGACGTGGAGCCTATGTGGCGTACTTTGTGACCAACTCTATCCGTTGCAAAATGTGGTGCAAGTTGTCACTTTTTGCGACAGATGGCGTTGGTTGCAAAATATGTTTAATATTTTTTAGATTGCAGTTTGCAACCAAAAATGTCCGTAGCAATTTGTAACTTAATATAGAACACCAACATCGTGGATTGAACACCAACCCCCCGGCTTCCCACCCAATCAAGTTCCAAGCACTAGCAAGAACCAAACCCCTCAACATCACAAAACCTCACATCAAACCCCACACACCAACACCAGATAGAACACACGACCTCCAATTGCGCAAACCACAGATCAAACTTGAGCCCCCCATCACAATTCCACGTGCTAGTGCCAACCCCTAACCGAACTCCCACGCGCGCCAGCATTGGATAAAACCTGCAACCTCAATTGCACAAATGGATAAATGTGTTTGTCACAACTCGAACCTAGGTATTCTGTAAAGTACGGTGGAAAGCCTTCTGTTGCGCTATTAGATACTTTGTTTATAAGTTATTATAATAAAAGTCTAAATAAAAAAAGTTTTATTCATATAAAACAATTAATAAATATTTATAATATGTTTTATCAAATTTTAGATATAAAATTACAATTTTTTTTTTATTTTTTATTTTGCACATGCATCGAGTGTGCCTAATTGACTAATAATATATAATGTTTCCTCGATCATTCATATTTTTAGATGTTATGATAATTTAAACTGTGACGCCCCGAAACCTCTAGCTAATCATGCAACGTCTAACATATAACCATCTCTTTAAAACATGATAGCATAAAACATAATGAAACCAAATGTACGTACTAATATTCCAAAAGAGAGGTTTACATCATTCCTTTATTACATGTACACAAGTTTGACTTTCAAGTTTCTAGCATAACCTATATACATAATTAACTAAATGCCTCGGAGCGTCCGCCTACATTCTCCTCGAACCTATCCTCCGATGTCTCAATTCCGACTAAAAATATAATAAACAAAACAATGTCAACATATACACATGTTGAGTAGAAATTCACATTGAACATGAGGTGTTCGTGTGAAATTGCATATTGTCATAAAAGCACATAACCTGTGACACCCCAAAGTTTATTTATTAATTTAGGAATAAAGTGGTATTAGGAAACCTAGCACGGATCCTATTTGATGGAATAATAGGTTCTAATTAATTACCCTTCTAGTTTAGTTAGAATTTATTTATTATTAGAAGTTATGAGGTCTAAAGTATAAATATAGAAAACTTAAGGGACTAAATTGCAATTTGAGGAAAATATGTGATCTAGGGGGTTCCACATTTCCATCATTCTTGCCACTCTATCTACCGCCACTTGTTGATTTATGTATGTCTCACTTTATTATATACATATTTAATGTACTAAAGGCCTAGAGAAAAAAAAATACACATAAATACATAGATATTTGTATATAGCAAATCTCATCTTCTTTGTTTTCCTGCAGCAACAGGTACGCCTTTTAATTCTTTGTCTTCCTTTTCATAAATTTGGTGTATTTCCATGCTTGAATTCAAGTGTTTGGTGGTTTATGTGTACTCACATATGCATAGAAGTATGTATATATATATATATATAGTTCGTATGTATAAACACATATAAACACACACATATATGTCGTATATACATATATGTTACATATATATACATATATATATAGATATAATTATATATTTTGGTTCGTGTATAAATATGCATGTTTTGGTTTATATATGCATATATTCATGTTTTGGATTATATATATTTATATTCTTGTGAGTAATCTAAATCAAGGGATTAGTGATGATAAGAGTAGTCTAATCAAGGGGTTAGTGATTATTTTACTAATATAGTGTATGACTTCTAATATAGTGTGTGTATATATTGAGTTCGTGTATATATATATATACATGTAAATATATTACTTTATTTTCTCTTGGATATCATGTATATATATATATATATGAATTAAAATTTTGAATATAATATGTTTTCTTTGTAATTAGGGATTAGTGATTATTTTACTAATACAATTTATGACTTCTAGTATGGTGTATATATATTGAGTTCATGTATATATGTATATATTGAGTTCGTGTATATATATATACATATATATAAATATATTGCTTTATTTCCTCTTGGATATTGTGTGTGTATGTATATATATGAATTAAAATTTTGAATATAATATGTTTTCTTTGTATTTAGAATTAGTGGGGATGTCATTTGTACTTTGGGCTAATAGTAATCGAAATTATAATCCAAACCTCTAAGTATTTTAAACCTAGTCTTAAGGGTTTAGTTTTTCTTTTAGTAAGTCTCGTTCTAAGCCGGATGCTAATTTTAGTGTGTCACTTATTATAGGCGAAGAACATATTGGTACTTTTGACGCATCTTGAGCTACTACTGAACTATAACTAAGTTCGGTGAGTGCCTTTCATCTTTCTTTCTGGGACATTGAACTATATGCCGTAAATATCATCGTATAACCTACCATATTCGATTTATGTTATTTATTTATTTTTCCAATTAGTTATATTTGCATTGTAGGCTATTATTTTGGAATTTTATTTTACTCTTTATATTTCTGATGAAATATTTTTCCGAATTATAAGTTAAGCTTTATTCGAAATTATTACGTTTCTGAAATGTGAGCTGTATCTGTTTCGATATGATTTGTTGACACCCTTGGGGACGCCCTTGGGAGAGTCGGGCCCAGGTACGTACGAAAAGGGACTATTGGGCGGAACGGACCGACGATAGAAACTCTTTGTACGATACCATTCCGTAGGATTCAATTCTACGTACAGTTGGAGATTGGCTGTAGTAGGATTGGATCGGTGTATGGCACGGGCACGTGGTACACCATCCGTCTGTCTGATGTCGAGGTGGCTTCTCGACGAGGGAGGCATAAGGATTTCTATTACGTTTTATCCGTTTTGGGTAGTTACAAGGTTGGAGATGTCTGCACAGCTCACCATTGTATGATCCGAATATGTTTTATGATAAGATACGTATTTCATGCTTACAACTAAATTTCTTGGCTCATAATTAGAACTGCTTCTGCTGCAAATAAGAAAATCATGTTTATGAGATTTAAGTATTACGTTTAATCATTGTACCTCTCTTGTATATATGTATATGTGGCCTCACTAAGTCAATTGGACTTACCTCCCCTATTCCTTCTGTTCTTTGTCTCAGAATAAGGTCACTTGCTTGAGTGAGGACTGGTACGAGCAATGGACTCAAGTAGTGTATAGCTTTTGCTATGTAATCTTTTAGATGTATAGTAGTTGGTACAATCATGTTGTTTTGGCCTCGTACCTGACTGAAACTCGTATTGTTGTTTTGGTTTTATGTATCGCTTCCGCGTTAATTTTAGAATGAGGTATTGGTGTGTATTTGAGGTGACTGTACTAAATATTAGTCGAAAGACGAGTATTTAGTATGATCACCAGTGGGCTCCAATCGTTCAGGTATTCCCTGGCGAGAGGGGTGCCACAGAGGTGGTATCAGAGCATGGTTTTAAAGACGAATCATGTTCTCGGAGATATAGTACCTTGATTAGTTAGTTAACTTAGGACGATAGTGACGGTATTAGACATATAAACGATATGTGAGGTTTTTCTGTTTTACTAATCAATTGATTTGATTGGTGATAGATGAAACCACGGAAAGAACCTCATCGTACACGCTCTCTTTCTCATTTGGAGGAAGAACAAGATGGTTCGGTGGGAAGGCAGCAAGGAGGAAGTTCTCGTCAAAGGCAACCTGCTATGGTAGAACCTGAAAGAAACCCCCCATTATACCCACAAAACAACAACGAAGTTATGAGTCAGTTAATTGACGTCTTGAGACAATTTGTACAAGATCGCCAACAACCGAATCAAAATGAAGCACTGGAAGAAAAGGATAAGGATAGAATATTGGATCGTTTTTTACGTTTCAATCCACCCAGGTTCTTCGGCGAACCTGATGACCAGAAAGCGGATGCTTGGATTGAGGCGATACTTAAAATTTTTAAAATCCTGCATTGTAGTGATGAGGAACAGGTGGAATTTGCAGTCTTTCTTATGGAAGGAGCTGCTAGCAGTTGGTGGAAGCTTGTTGAGCAACGTTGGACTGCAAATCACACACCGCCCACTTGGGAGAACTTTACAAAAGAATTTACTGATAAGTTTGTGCCTCAAGTAGTAAGTGATGCTAGAGAAAAAGAATTTATGGACTTGATTCAGGGGAACAACAATGTTGCGGAGTATGAGGCAAAATTTGCTCGACTACTACCGTATGCACCTCATATAATGAAAGACGAAAGGCGCAAGACGAAACGGTTTATCCAAGGGTTGAAGCCTGAAATTCGTTGGGCTCTAATGACAGCAGATATTGATGACTACACGAGGGCCATAGGCAAGTCATTGGCTGTAGAGGCAGAAATACGGGATATTAGGCAAATCACAAACAAAGCCATGAGGAACAAGGCAACCAACTTGGGAGGACAACTTAAGAAATTTGACCCACCGAATAACAAGCGTCCTCGCTTTGAAGGAGACAAAAGCACTAAAGGGAGCGGATGTTCGTATTGTGGTCACCCTAACCACACGGAGGCCAATTGTTGGAGAAAGAATGGGAAGTGTATGGCTTGTGGAAGTGATCAACATATGCTTAAAGACTGTCCCAAAGCACGAAACCCTATACAGAGCATAGGAGTCCACAAAGGAAAGACTCCAGCCCCACTTGTTGGAAAGCCTAAGGTAATGGCGAGAGCATACGCTTTGGAAGGAGAAGAAGGACCTGATCCAACCGCAGTGGTCGAAGGTACAATCTATATTTTTAATACTCCTGTAAAAGTTTTGTATGATCCTGGCGCAACACATTCCTTTATTTCTGATCGCATCATAGCTCGATCAAAAGTGGTAGTGGAGCAATTGCCATATAATTTTGAGATTTCTACCCCAATAGGCTCTAGCTATACCACTGATCAAATTTTAAGGGATTGCCCAGTGAGAATCAATGAAAAAGATTATCTTGCCGATCTAATAGAATTACCCATTCAAGGTTACGATATAATCCTAGGAATGGATTGGTTATACCGGCATCAGGCACAGTTAAATTGCTACACTAAGGAGATCATTTTGGATAGTGGAAACTCGTCAAAGTCTGAAACCTCATATAGCTTGGTAGGGGCTATACCGCTAATCTCATTGGTTGAGGCTAAGAAGTGTATCAAGGAAGGAGCAGTGGGATTTGTTGCATACTTACTGAATAAACCGAAAGATCAAGTGAAAATTGAAGAGGTGCCCGTAGTGAATGAGTTCCTGGAGGTGTTTCCTGAAAGTTTAAATTCATTGCCTCCCACTCGGGATATAGAGTTTGTGATTGATACTATACTGGGAGCTGAACCTTTCTCAAAAACTCCTTACCGTATGGCCCCAGCTGAGTTAAAAGAATTGAAGAATCAACTCGAAGAGCTGATTAAGAGTGGATATATACGACCAAGTACCTCACCTTGGGGAGCGCCCGTGCTCTTTGTCAAAAAGAAGGATGGGACACTCCGAATGTGTATTGATTATCGAGAGTTGAACCGGATGACTATCAAGAACAAATATCCATTGCCTCACATAGAAGAATTGTTTGACCTACTTCAAGGGTCGCAAGTGTATTCTAAGTTAGATTTGAGACAGGGATATTACCAGCTACGGGTCAAGGAAGAAGATATTCGAAAGACTGCATTCAATACTCGATATGGACACTTTGAATTTGTTGTTATGCCTTTTGGTTTGACCAATGCACCAGCAGCTTTTATGGATATGATGCATAGGGTTTTTCGGCCATACTTGGATCAATTTGTGGTTATTTTCATTGACGACATACTGGTATACTCAAGGACACCAGAACAACATGTGGAGCACTTGCGCATTGTGTTACAAACACTGAAGGAAAACAACTTATACGCAAAGTTCAGTAAATGTGAGTTTTGGTTAGAAAGAGTTACCTTTTTGGGTCACATAATTTCCAAAAATGGAATAGAAGTCGACCCATCCAAGGTTGAAGCTATCAGTTGTTGGAAGCAACCAGAAACTCCAACTGAGTCAGAAGCTTTTTGGGTTTAGCAGGATACTATCGACGGTTTGTGCGAGATTTCTCAAAAATTGCAGAACCTTTAACACAGCTAACCCGCAAAAGCTCCCCCTATCAATGGACTGAAAAGTGTGAAGCTAGCTTTCATGAGTTGAAGAAACGGTTAACTATGGCTCCAATATTAGCTCTACCGGAAGGAACAGAGAACTTCACCATCTACACTGATGCATCTCGAGAAGGTTTGGGTTGTGTGTTAATGCAAAATGGTAAGGTTATAGCATATGCATCTCGAAAGCTTCGACCCCACGAACAAAACTATCCAACTCATGACCTTGAATTAGCAGCAATAATATTTGCTTTGGCTAAATGGAGGCATTATTTATATGGGACAACCTTTGAGGTTTACACGGATCATAAAAGCCTAAAGTACCTATTCACACAGAAGGAACTCAACATGCGACAAAGAAGATGGATGGAATTTCTAGAAGACTATGATTGCAAGATTCAATACCATCCTGGAAAAGCTAATGTCGTAGCTGATGCCCTTAGTAGACAAGCAGGGTTAGCACAACTGAAAAGCAGAATTGAGACATCGAAACCTCCACGAGACAGTATCTGTATCAGCTCGTGTGCTCGACTTGCAAATTTAACCATTCAATCAGATCTAGTGTTCAGAATTAGTGAGGCTCAAATGAATGATAAATGGAGTCAAAAGCAAATAACCAAGATGAAAGGGAATGCCAACCCAAAATATCAACTCGACAACATGGGAATTTTACGATACAAAGAGAGAATATGTGTGCCTGATAAACTTAAGAAAGAAATTTTAGAAGAAGCTCACAAGGCGCCATATGTAGTTCATCCCGGAGGAACCAAGATGTATCATGATCTTAAAAGATATTATTGGTGGAACGGCATGAAGAGAGATATTGCAGATTTTGTGAAGAGGTGTCTAACTTGTCAGCGGGTCAAAGGGGAGCACCAAAAGCCGGGCGGTACATTACAACCACTACCTATCCCAGCTTGGAAATGGGATCAAGTCACTATGGACTTTTTAACTGGTTTGCCAAAAGTGAGAGGTGGGTATGATAGTATTTGGGTAATTGTGGATAGGTTGACTAAATCAGCACACTTCTTGCCTGTTAAGACTAATGATAGGGTAGACACTCTAGCTGAGCTCTATCATCGAGAAATCATTAAACTTCATGGCATCCCAGCATGCATCGTATCAGATAGGGACCCTAAGTTTACATCTCGATTATGGCAAAGCCTACAAGAGCATATGGGGACAAAGCTAAGATTTAGTACAGCTGCACATCCTCAAACCGATGGACAATCCGAACGATTGATAGGATATCTAGAGGATATGTTAAGATCGTGTGTGCTGGACTTCAATCTTAGTTGGAATAAACAGTTACCCCTGATTGAATTCGCTTATAACAACAGTTATCAGGCATCTATCCAAATGGCCCCTTATGAAGCCCTGTATGGGAGAAAATGTCGATCGCCATTATATTGGGATTTGGAAGATTGGCGATGGACAAAAGATAAAGTTCATCGAGCAGTACGACCAGAACTCATTCAAGAAGCAATTGATAAAGTGCAGATTATAAAACAGAGAATGAAAGCGGCTCAAGATAGACAGAAAAGTTATGCTGATAAAAGGAGAAGGGAGTTAGAATTTGAGGTTGGTGATCGAGTATTCCTTAAAGCATCACCAAGGAAAGGATTCAAAAGAATTGGAAAAGGAGGCAAGTTGAGTCCCAGATATGTTGGACCTTTCGAGATCATTGAACGAATAGGCAAAGTTGCATACCGGTTGGACCTACCACCCAACCTCACAGGCATTCACAATGTGTTTCACGTCTCACAACTGCGGAAGTACTATCCCGATGAGAGTCACATTATCTCGCATGATGATTTGCCTCTCGAAGCTAACCTTTCTTATGAGGAGAAACCAGTTCGCATTCTAGATAGAAAGTTCCAAGAATTGAGGAATCGAAAGATTTCACTCGTAAAAGTGTTATGGCGAAACCATCAAGTGGAAGAGGCAACATGGGAATTAGAGGAAGCTATGCGCAAGCATCATCCGGAGCTCTTCTTAGAATCAGGTGAGAATCTGGGGACCAGATTCTTATAAGAGGGGGAGATTGTAACGCCCCGAAACCTCTAGCTAATTATAAAACATCTATTCGTAACCATCTCATTAAACGTGCTAACATATAGCGTAACGAACCCAAACAAGCGTATTATTATTCAAAAGGAACGTTTACATAAGTCGCTTATACAACGTATACACAAGTTTAACTATCAAGTTTCTAGCACAACATAGATAATTAACTAAATGCCTCGAAGCGTCCTCCTACATCTTCCTTGTTCCTATCTTCAGGGGTCTCAAATCCGGCTAAAACATAATAGAAAACGATGTCAACATATACACATGTTGAGTAGAAATTCGCATACAACATGAGGTGTTCGTGTGAATTTGCATATTGTTATAAAAGCACATAAAACTACACATTAAACCATATAAATTTCAGTTCTGATCAAATCACATAAATTTCAGCTCACAAGAGCAACACAATCCAACACATTGTTACCATTTTCCACCTCGATGGGCGGCTACCTTATCTCGCCATGCCGTAATGCAATCACAATATTTGCACCAATTCCAACCAATCTTGGTGCCCAACCAAACACTCCAGTGGTCATATCCCGGGCATATGCCGAATTCCTACGACCCACAACCAATACATGAAACACTCCGTCCATGCAAGATGGGAATAGGCATGGATGGCGAGAACTGTTTTAAGACCGGCAAGCCCATTGCCGCCCGGCCGAACTCTAGCCCCATCCACACCGAAATCATATAGGGCCCTTACACACATAATTTCAACACATTTGAATCACAATTTCAGCATAACACAAACCATTTCAGTAGCTAGTGCACAAATTTCAGCATGAAGTAACACAATTTCCGATTTATGCGAAACTGACATTAACTCATGTAATCAGAAATTTCAAGCCTCCAAACTTCATGAAACTCTTCACATATATGTATAAGGTTGTAAAATAGACATTTATTTGGAAAAATACCGAGATTTCAGCTTACGAGAGCTAGAATTTGCAGACTGCAACGCAAAACACTTTTAGCGCGCAACCGCTGAAATTTCCAGTTCTCGTAACCCAAACCTCCAGCTTTTCAAAACCTGTTTCTACAGCTTATTCTACACAGAATTTAAAGTATATAAACCAGGTTTTTGGTTGGAAATTTTCGGATTTTCCAGCTGTGCAAAAATCGAACCTTTCAGCTTCGAAAACCAAAGTTTCTGTATGAACAGTGATTTCAGCATGTGTACACCTCAAAATTTCCAGCTTTGAACCCTTAAAATTTTAACTACTAGCACATAAATAAGACTATAAGAAGGCATAAAATATGATAACATAGAACTCAAGCATCACTTAAGCATAGGTTCAACAAATTTCAGCATGTGTACTCAAAGATTGTAACCTAACATGCATCATAAACACATATATAACTAACACATGTTGTATCCCCTTGGACCCAAGATGGAAACAAACTTGTGGTCACCTCCTAGGCTAATTGGGAAGATAAAATACTAAGAGTTTGATAAATTCTAACCCTAACTCATGCCATAGGCCAATTTCTACCTTGATATGTCTTCTTCCTCTTCTTGTAGGGTTTGAAGTAGGGAGAGTGTTTGAAGGGGTGAGAGGGTTTCAAGACTTGAAGGATATGAGGAAAATTGAATGAAAACAAGAGGAATGAAGTGTGTGTGTGTGTGTGGTCGGATTTTAGGGTGTGTGTGTGGTGGTTTTGGTATTTTTCCAAGTAATTTTACATATATACTAATAACAAGACATAGCATTAAAATAGCATTAAGTCCTTGTCTAATTATTATCCTAATTGGCCAAGTATTTGGGTCTAAGTAGCTTAAGTGTTGCTCTACTTTAACATGAGCCAAGCATGTGTTCTTGTATCTTGAAGGTATTGGCCAAGTGTATAAATACATTGTATCTAGCAACTTGGAGGGCAAGACTTAATACAAGCCAAGTATTTACTCTTTTATAATTTTATCTCCCAAAACCCCTCCAAAAATTCGTCCCCCTCCCTTAAAATATCTGAAAAAATAATTTATTTCTTGTATATTATATAAAATTATTCATATTAGGAAAGAAAAATAATATCTAGGGGTAGAAAATACAATTTACCTATACTTTAGGGGTTTTTAGGGCATAAAATCCGAAAATTCATAAATAATTTAGAAAAATTCCAAAATCATGAAATTTAAACTTTATAAACCTGAAATTATATGTATATTTCCCAGAAATTAAAAATGTTTTAGTTATATTTTCGAAAATTTCAATTTATGACATAAAATTTCGAAAATTGTGTTTGAATGTCAAATGCCTCTAAAATTTGAAAATTATGGAATGTATTCAAAATTGTATCTTCTCCATGCATAAAAATCTAGAATACTTATTTATATTATTTTTGAAAACTCATAAGTATTTAATAGAATTTTCCAAGAGTGGTAATCGAAATTTGAAAATTAGCACTTTAGCTTTCAATGAATCCTAAAAATCAGGCTAAAATGTGAAACAAAAAGTAAAAATGACATTTTTAAGACCATAAGAGTTTATATCAATTATTTGAATAATAGGAATTACGGGATCGTTACATCCTCCCCTCCTTAAAGGAATTTCGTCCTCGAAATTCATTCTTACGTATTGAAATGTCATACTCTTCTGGTAGGTCGAAGGTAATGCCAACTTATATACTACCGCTCCTATTCTTCCAAATAATTTAGAGGAACCGTCATAACTCGGTTTAAACTTTTCATTTGTTTTTTCCCAAATCTTAATTCTTTTCTATTTGTCCACTAGTTTGAGGTTGGAAAGAGGTATTAATATTCAACTTAGTGGTCAAAACACTTTGTAATCCTTGCCAAAATGTAGAACAAACCGTCGGTTTCTATTTAAGACATATGCTAACCTAGACACCATGAAATCCAACTATGTCTTGTTTGTAAATCACACAATGAAGTGAGAACTTGTCATAAGTCTATTGCATCGTGGTCTTGCTAGGTCCAAAGTAATCCTATAACGAATCCCGAGTAATATGTTCAAGGTTTACTCAAATGTTTTCCGGATAGATAAAAATTCAAATCTAAGGTGTATACGACAAAGCTAAAAAAAACTAATTCATAGGAACAAAGGATCGGCAAGTGAAAGAAAGCCATAAATTTAGTAGGATTTAAAAATATTTGTCAACATTTTCATATTAAATATCATTTAAGAATATACAGAAAGAATTTTATTAAAGATCAAGGATAACTTATCAATCCTCAAGACTTGCTTCGAATGATTTTCATGTTTAAAGTTACAAGTAAGAATGGAATAAAAGACCGAGAATATGGAAACTTTTGAATAGCTTCTTTGTCGAGTGAAGTGTCATATAAAGAAAAATTTGAATTGGCGTAAATCTTAGAGGATTCAAGATTTCAATAGGAAGCGGATAATTTGGAAATTTCCTATATCACAATTTCTCAAGAAGGAGAAAAAAAAAATTGTTAATTGAAGAAACATTCGAAAGTGCCTTAGAAGCAAAGAGGATTATTGTGGAAACCAAAATCAATAACTGCTATTGAAGTTAGCATTTAAAAGGATGTTAAAGACAAGATTGGCTTTTCTTTTTTCTCCATCAAACAACAAATATTGGTTGTAAAAGATATTCCGAATAAATGTCAACATGCAATAATCAAACTTATAGTTTTAGAAACAATTCACATAGAATATAGGTTTCAAGGGTTTGATTAACAAGTATATTCCCCCTTGAGATTTATAAAAGGTTGTTTCCAAACAAAATGAATTTGAGGGATATTTTGAATAAGTAATGATGAGGATATACGAAAAGAATTAGCTAAGAAATAGAATTATCACAAGAGAATCGTCATTTACCTATTACACGCTTTACCTAAAATAGAAAACTATAAGTAAGTTCGTCATCCTAGTAGCTTTATTACATATCTTTATTCTATTCCATAGTTGCTCTTATTTCCCAAGTCTACTAAAATTCCCCTCACATTCTTACTTAATTTCAAATCCAATTTAGAATATACTGAAACTTCTTGTACTTAATCAAATAACTCATCAATATCAAATAACACATCAATATTGGGTAGTGGCTACTTCTACTTCAAGTGATAATTGTCAGATGTCTACAAAAGGGATTAGATAATACATGGCCAAAATTGATTAATATTCTATCTAAAGGATGGCAAACGGAAAGCGTACCTTTAACGACTGTAAGTTGTTATGTTACCTCGTACATCCATCCTCGCAGTTTTGATATATCCTTTACAGTTCCTTTTACCTTTGCCACCCTGGAATTATTGTATCACAAAGTTTCATAATTTTCCAATTGTTCCGTTGTACTTTTCAATTCTTAATACCGTTATCTTAGATTTCGAGCCTTAGACCACCACAACTTCCAAATCTTTCTCTCCTCAATTTCGACAAAGAACATAGCTTCTACCTTTCCCAAATCTCATGGTCCTATTTCAGTACTAAATTGTAACATCTCAACATCCCTTTCTTAGTACTACCTCTACCAAAAGATACGTTTTCTCAAAATATAATTCAATTCGATACGCAATCCAATCGATGCATTGAAGGTTTTAGCACAAATCATATATACTAATATCGACTGCCGGGCGTGGTGACTCTAGAGATGATTCCTATCGTTCAAGAGGTAGATTTCACGCACGTAGAACTTACGTCACATAATTCCATTAGCAGTCATTTACCACTATAACCCAAACAAAATTCGCCTTATACTCAAATTAGTCAAGTATTTGCCATTTAGGGGAGCAAAGTATGCACTGGTCGGCCGCCCAGCCACACCCGCCACCCCGTATGTCAAACACCACCCAAGGAAATTCATCACTAATTAACCTTCTCGGATCAAGCCCATCTCCTTTCTATTTCGAAATCTTACGCCGAGGATCCTTACCCAGCACAACTTAGGTGCAAACCCAAAATATATTTCAATCAAAGACGAAATCCAATAGATACACTAGACGTTTTGTAGCAAAAGTCACACATACTATTACCGACTGCCAGGCGTTGGGACTCTAGCGGTGGCTCCTGCGGGTTCAAGAGGCGTCTTCCGCACACGTAGCACTTTGCCCCGTAGGCTCAAAACATTCAAGACATAGTACTTGGCCTCATGGGCTCAAGACTTTCAAGATATATAGTACTTGGCCTCGTGGGCCCAAGACTTTCAAGATATATAGTACTTGGCCTCGTGGGCTCAAGGAGTAACATTTGCTCTACAGGCTCAAGAGGTGGCTCCCGTGTGCGTAGTACTTTGCCCCACAGAGCACTTAGCTCCCGGTATTCCGACTGGCAAGTGGCTCTGATACCATCTGTAACGCCCCGAAACCTCTAGCTAATTATAAAACATCTATTCGTAACCATCTCATTAAACGTGCTAACATATAGCGTAACGAACCCAAACAAGCGTATTATTATTCAAAAGGAACGTTTACATAAGTCGCTTATACAACGTATACACAAGTTTAACTATCAAGTTTCTAGCACAACATAGATAATTAACTAAATGCCTCGAAGCGTCCTCCTACATCTTCCTTGTTCCTATCTTCAGGGGTCTCAAATCCGGCTAAAACATAATAGAAAACGATGTCAACATATACACATGTTGAGTAGAAATTCGCATACAACATGAGGTGTTCGTGTGAATTTGCATATTGTTATAAAAGCACATAAAACTACACATTAAACCATATAAATTTCAGTTCTGATCAAATCACATAAATTTCAGCTCACAAGAGCAACACAATCCAACACATTGTTACCATTTTCCACCTCGATGGGCGGCTACCTTATCTCGCCATGCCGTAATGCAATCACAATATTTGCACCAATTCCAACCAATCTTGGTGCCCAACCAAACACTCCAGTGGTCATATCCCGGGCATATGCCGAATTCCTACGACCCACAACCAATACATGAAACACTCCGTCCATGCAAGATGGGAATAGGCATGGATGGCGAGAACTGTTTTAAGACCGGCAAGCCCATTGCCGCCCGGCCGAACTCTAGCCCCATCCACACCGAAATCATATAGGGCCCTTACACACATAATTTCAACACATTTGAATCACAATTTCAGCATAACACAAACCATTTCAGTAGCTAGTGCACAAATTTCAGCATGAAGTAACACAATTTCCGATTTATGCGAAACTGACATTAACTCATGTAATCAGAAATTTCAAGCCTCCAAACTTCATGAAACTCTTCACATATATGTATAAGGTTGTAAAATAGACATTTATTTGGAAAAATACCGAGATTTCAGCTTACGAGAGCTAGAATTTGCAGACTGCAACGCAAAACACTTTTAGCGCGCAACCGCTGAAATTTCCAGTTCTCGTAACCCAAACCTCCAGCTTTTCAAAACCTGTTTCTACAGCTTATTCTACACAGAATTTAAAGTATATAAACCAGGTTTTTGGTTGGAAATTTTCGGATTTTCCAGCTGTGCAAAAATCGAACCTTTCAGCTTCGAAAACCAAAGTTTCTGTATGAACAGTGATTTCAGCATGTGTACACCTCAAAATTTCCAGCTTTGAACCCTTAAAATTTTAACTACTAGCACATAAATAAGACTATAAGAAGGCATAAAATATGATAACATAGAACTCAAGCATCACTTAAGCATAGGTTCAACAAATTTCAGCATGTGTATTCAAAGATTGTAACCTAACATGCATCATAAACACATATATAACTAACACATGTTGTATCCCCTTGGACCCAAGATGGAAACAAACTTGTGGTCACCTCCTAGGCTAATTGGGAAGATAAAATACTAAGAGTTTGATAAATTCTAACCCTAACTCATGCCATAGGCCAATTTCTACCTTGATATGTCTTCTTCCTCTTCTTGTAGGGTTTGAAGTAGGGAGAGTGTTTGAAGGGGTGAGAGGGTTTCAAGACTTGAAGGATATGAGGAAAATTGAATGAAAACAAGAGGAATGAAGTGTGTGTGTGTGTGTGGTCGGATTTTAGGGTGTGTGTGTGGTGGTTTTGGTATTTTTCCAAGTAATTTTACATATATACTAATAACAAGACATAGCATTAAAATAGCATTAAGTCCTTGTCTAATTATTATCCTAATTGGCCAAGTATTTGGGTCTAAGTAGCTTAAGTGTTGCTCTACTTTAACATGAGCCAAGCATGTGTTCTTGTATCTTGAAGGTATTGGCCAAGTGTATAAATACATTGTATCTAGCAACTTGGAGGGCAAGACTTAATACAAGCCAAGTATTTACTCTTTTATAATTTTATCTCCCAAAACCCCTCCAAAAATTCGTCCCCCTCCCTTAAAATATCTGAAAAAATAATTTATTTCTTGTATATTATATAAAATTATTCATATTAGGAAAGAAAAATAATATCTAGGGGTAGAAAATACAATTTACCTATACTTTAGGGGTTTTTAGGGCATAAAATCCGAAAATTCATAAATAATTTAGAAAAATTCCAAAATCATGAAATTTAAACTTTATAAACCTGAAATTATATGTATATTTCCCAGAAATTAAAAATGTTTTAGTTATATTTTCGAAAATTTCAATTTATGACATAAAATTTCGAAAATTGTGTTTGAATGTCAAATGCCTCTAAAATTTGAAAATTATGGAATGTATTCAAAATTGTATCTTCTCCATGCATAAAAATCTAGAATACTTATTTATATTATTTTTGAAAACTCATAAGTATTTAATAGAATTTTCCAAGAGTGGTAATCGAAATTTGAAAATTAGCACTTTAGCTTTCAATGAATCCTAAAAATCAGGCTAAAATGTGAAACAAAAAGTAAAAATGACATTTTTAAGACCATAAGAGTTTATATCAATTATTTGAATAATAGGAATTACGGGATCGTTACAGAGATTGTGACACCCCAAAGTTTATTTATTAATTTAGGAATAAAGTGGTATTAGGAAACCTAGCACGGATCCTATTTGATGGAATAATAGGTTCTAATTAATTACCCTTCTAGTTTAGTTAGAATTTATTTATTATTAGAA
>JAOWBU010000110.1:0-50000 GCA_026212405.1 Petrea volubilis
ACATGTATTCTTTTTGTCAATTGTGTTCTGCATGTGTTGCTTTAGAATTTGCTTAGGCCCCTAGAGTATCAGATAATTAAGTGGTTCACCTGGTTCTGCACAATTGATGCAGCGTTCTGTATATAGGTGGCATTTTTTTTATGTTGACTGGAGTGGATGATTTTTTAGGTTTTCTTTCTGAGTATTGACTGGTGCTGCGCCTGGAGTTGGAGGACATAATGTATTTAACATATAAATAATAGGAATGAGAGTTGCATAAGAATTTCAATCTGGAAAAGAAATATTTTATTTAAAAGATGAAAAGAATGAAGTTTCCAGACTATGGATTAAATACAACTAAAATCCAAGAGAAACAAAATTATAAGCTGAGAAGGCATTTAATGAAAATGAGTGTAGGCCTGCTTTAGAAAATGAATGATACAAAAGAAGGCTGAAGAATGGGAAGAATGATTCCATATATCTTCCTGAAGTGAGATATAATAAGTATATCAAGATGTTGTTATATGAATGAAGCAAAGGTAATTATGTTTTACAAAAGAATGTGTTGAACAAGGTAACAAGGAGCTATTTGAGCACATATACTTGATTACATATTACTATAAGCTATCTGGTGAAATAGGCTGATGTAGCAATGCACAACAAAATGTAATAAAAGGCCACTTGTAGAAGTTTTGGGAAAAGAAGGGGTATTTCCCAGCATTAGTAGCATTTTGCTTGTGCAAATCTCTTTCTACTTTGAATTCGAGAAGCATGTTTGTATGACATGCAGATAAAATTAGTCAAACACCTTACTTTTGGATAATCAGAAGCGGCCTGGCCCGTAATTTTACACATTTCATTATGAAAATCAAATTTCCAGATGCCATTCCCCTGTTGAGTTAATCAATTTTCCACTGTTAAAATACTTTGGAAGATCTTCTGCTTACATTGCCAATTTGGTCACATATTGTGGCTTATGCTTAGTATTTTATAATGTATTGGATTAATGTCTATTACTTTATGTACAGATGCAAAACTTGTGCATGATCTCTGTTCCCACATAATAGTAGTGCTTTCTCTTTTTTGCCTAAGTAAATTATCATATGTCAACAGGGAGCATGCCATTTTGGGAGTTCGTTCTATCTCAACTCAAGTTGGTAAGATTCATTCGTGAATTTTTTGGTGCTTCTTGTCAGTTTTTTACCTTTAAGTTTCAACTCTTCTTAATTTTGGTGCACTTGTCTTCCAAAATAAAATGTTCATGGTGATGATTTAAAATATGTAGTCCGCAACCGTATGAAGAGTGTTCGGAATATTCAGAAAATCACAAAGGCAATGAAGATGGTTGCAGCTTCAAAGCTCCGAGCAATCCAAACTAGAGCTGAAAATTCACGTGGACTATGGCAGCCATTCACTGCTCTTCTTGGTGATCTTCCAAGTGAGTTGATAAATAAATTTCATTATTTTTGAATATATCTCATAGTTTCTTTTTGTTTTGCTTTTTCTTAGTTCCTCACTTTATGTTCTTCTCATGTGCTTGCTTTGTTATTGTAAGGTCCTGCCTGTTCTGATTCTATGCTGGGATCATTTCTTGATATCACTTTTTTTTGTCTACTGAAAGCATGCATTCTCATCATAAATTTCCCTGTTGATCACAAACTATCAATGTGATTCACTTAGGTAGTGCTGATTGGTTAATAACTTTGATCTTCCGTTCCCACACTGCATCTCAAGCTTCTGTTAGTGGTATCTGTCGGGCTTCTCAAAGTGTTTGGCAAATCGGATAATCAGGCTCGAATTAATTACTTCCACCACGTCAAGGTGACACTCTACTGCTGAGTTATATTCCTTCCCTGGCCCATCGAGAAATAGAACTGACTAATCCTAAGTCAAAGGGTCGAGAGACTCAATGCCACTATTCTTGAAGGACTTAGAGCTGGCCCTTCTTTTCGCACTGTTACGGATATGAAAATAATGGTCAAAATCGGATTCAATTGTCAACTGCCCCTATCGGAAATAGGATTGACTAGCGATTCTGAAGGAACCGGCGTTACATCCCTTTTCCTTTTTCATTCAAGAATTGTCCAAGTTGCTTTCTCATTGCTGATAATCTTTCTTTGGCTATTATAATGTGTGGTTTCAAAATGTTCTTATTAGTATTTGTGCACTTACCTGTCGATTTTTATGCACCAGGCGTTGATGTCAAGAAGAATGTTATTGTCACAATTTCTTCAGACAAAGGTCTTTGTGGTGGAATCAATTCTACAGCTGTCAAGATAAGCCGGGGACTTCATAAGTTAAATTTTGGTACATCAAAAGTCTGATAATGCCTTGAGTTCTCTAAGTGTGTGCTCTTTGTTCAGCAATTGGGTAATTGTTTTTTTATTACTGTGCTTCACAGGTCCTGAAAAGGAGTGTAAATATGTCATTTTGGGAGAAAAGGCAAAGGCCCAACTTGTGCGGGACTCAAAGAAGGACATTGAGTTATCGATAACGGAGTTGCAGAAAAATCCTCTAAACTATACGCAGGTTGTTTTTCAGGCCTGTTTCTTGGAAAATGCTATAGGGACCGTTTACTGATTCCATATCAATCCCGGCATGCAAAAGCTGCAGGGTCTAAGACCAGCTGACTATTTTTTTCATAAAAATCTCGAGTACAGTTTTGCAGTTGTACCTTGTTGAGGACTGCAAATTAGTAAAGAAATGTACGTACCCGATGGTTTTCTAGCTAACATGTTGGCTGCATTTGGGTCTTGCTGGCTTTAGCTTGGAGATTCTCTTTGTTAGCTTCATTTGCTACCACTTTGGGCCAAGTCTGTTAATGTTGCTGAGTCTGCTGTCAGTTTTCTAGATTAGTTCAGGCTCATGGCCTTCCCTTGCTGGACCTAGATGGGGTCCTTGATTTGATATCCAATCTGTAGTGTGCTTAGACCAGGGTGACTGCTACTGCTTAATCTAGGTGTTGGAGATAATAGAAAATATGTTGGTGTATTTTTAATTGTTAGGGGAATATTTATATCTTTATGCAAGCTAGTATTTCTTCCATATATCTTTTTTCAGATCTGATCCTCAGTTCGTACCACTCATTGCAGGTTGCTGTGCTTGCAGATGACATCTTAAAGAATGTCGAGTTTGATGCACTAAGGATTGTTTACAACAAGTTCCATTCAGTTGTGTCATTTGTGCCGACAACCTCAACTGTATTATCCCCCCAGGTCATCGCCCTAAGCCAGCTGAATTTACTGGCAATGAGTTAGTTAGTATGAGTTGTAAATGATTAATGCTGACTGATGTGATGCTGATGTAGGTTGTTGAGAGAGAAGCTGAAGCTGGGGGGAAACTTGGGGAACTTGATTCCTATGAAATTGAAGGCGGTGAAACGAAGTCCGAAGTGCTTCAAAATCTCTCCGAATTCCAATTTTCATGTGTAGGTTTTCTACTTTTCCTTTTTATGATTCCATATCTTTTGTTTTTTGACTGGAAGACCTAGGACTATAATCAATTTTCTCTTACATTTTGTTTGACGTGAAAGAAGATGTTACTCGTTTCTTCAGGTTATGTTCAATGCTGTCTTAGAAAATGCTTGCAGTGAGCAAGGTGCTAGAATGTCTGCAATGGACAGCTCCAGCAGAAATGCAGGAGAAATGCTTGACCGACTCACGCTTACTTATAACAGGTTTCCTGCCATCTCTCACATTTTATCACATTTGTATGCACACACAGAGACATGACTCAAATTTGGCCTGCTTATCCATTCGTCCGAGCTATATTTCAATGGCGGAAAAGCTAGAAATATAACTAGGATATAATTAGCTGCAGCGACTTTGTTTCTCTATTAAATCTTTTTATCCACCACTCTGATGGGTCTTCGTGTTTCACTGCTCAGAACTCGTCAAGCATCTATTACTACTGAATTGACAGAGATTATATCTGGAGCATCAGCACTGGAGGGTTAACCGTGCAAGGCTTGCCCGTGTCTTTCTTTGTCAGATGTTGACGAAATAAAAACAATGGAGTATTTTTATGCACTTTTTGGTGAAACCTTTAAGAGCCTAGCTGTTTATTCATTAATAACCTCCCTTGGCTGATTCAAATTCAATGCGAAGGAAACACAGTGTGTGGTTCCAACTTTTCCACAAGGCTTCCTTGTTTTTTGACTCTGTTATCATTAAATGCTTCTGCCAAATGTTTGTTCTGATTGTCTTGAAAGTTGTACTAATTTTCGGTTTGATGTTTTTGCTTCAATGCTTTGTTAACTTTTCATCTTTGCTATGTTCATTTTGCCATTGGTTTTAAAATGATATATTTGTCAGTAAACTGGAAATCCAGTGTCTGGATATAGTGCAAATGCTATGATGTGTATCCAGTTTTTCGGGAAAATCTCAAATTGGTATATGTCGGGTTAGTTTTACCCAATTCTTCAGTTAGAATACTTTAATGATGTCCCTTTACAATTTCTGTTTAAATTTTTATGCTTTACACAAGCTACTGAACGATATTTATTACGTAATGAGATGAAAGTAAAATCACCTGGTTCATAAACCAGAATATAGGATTCATAAATGTGTCTAATACATTTACGCTTCTGAGGTTTACTTTGTTTATAAAAAAAAAAAGTGATATGTAAATTATATTTAATAAAGACAAAATACATAAATATATCTTATAATATTATACACATTGTTTTTATAAATACAAAAAATTATTGATATTCTAATATTTGATAAAAAATTATTATATATATCATATATAATTAAATAAATCCTTTTTCCTTTCTTTTTTTGCCCTTTTTTGTCTGTCTCTCTCTCTCTCACACACACACATATCTCCGCCGTCCTCCACGGCCCCTGCATAGAGAGATTCAAACGGGGAGAGAGATCGGGAGATTGGGAAGGAAGAGGAGGAGAGATCAAGAGGGAAAGGGGGATAGAGAGAGAGAGAGATCTGGAGAGAAAGAGAGAGAGAAATTACCATTCTCTGTGCCCCCTACCACCGTCGTCCACTGCCGCCGCCACACAAAGATCCAAAGGGAGAGAGAGATTGAGAAGGGGAGGGGGAGATCGAGAGGGGCGAGGTCGGGAGAGGGGGGCCAGAGAGAGAGAGATTTGAGAGAAACACCCCACCAATCTACCTTCATCCCACCATCGTCCATCGCCGTCACCACACAAAAATCCAAAGAGAGAGAGAGAGATCGAGGAGGGGAGGGAGAGATTGGGAGGGAGAGCACAAGATAGAGAGATCGGGAGAGATAGAAGGAGAGAAATGCCCCAGTTGCCCACCGCCACCCCACTATCAGCAGTATAAAATTAAACATGTATATAAAATCTAATTTTAACATTTGATTTAAGCAAGAGTTAGTATATATGTTAAACCTCAATAAAATACACACACATATAATAATAATAATAATAATAATAATAATATTGATCTAGTTATTCAAATTTAATTTAGATTTGACTCAAAATTTGGGCAAATAGACTATTAAACCATCAAAAAAGTTAGAATTTATTTTGAAATGATTTCTTGAATTCAAACATACCCCTTTTTTCTAATAATATAGAATTGAAAAACTATTTGAATGATTTCATGAAGTTTCAAAGGAATAATTTTCACCGAACTTTTAAAATTAAAAATTACACTGTAAATCCTGCCCAAGCCTCAAAAAATCTAAAAATATTTTAGTCTAACTCTTGTGTTAATAATGCTAACTTTATTGTATATATATAAAAAATAATGATAACGTTATTCTTTGTCTTTTAACCACTTCTTTTACTTCAATTAATTGGATTATTATTTTTTGTTTATATTCAAATTATTTAAGACTACTTTTTTTTTAATGTTTATTCTTATTGTTAGGCAGCCTTATTTTATATTGTTTATTTAATTCCTAAGCTTTCAAGATATTTTTCAAACAAACGTTAGAAGAATGTCGGATTTTTGAATCCAATTTTAGATAAAAAAAAATAATAAATTTGATTTTTTCTTAGAAATAACTCAGTTTCTTTTTTCCTTTGTTTTAACTATAAAAAATATTGCTATTCACAAACTATTCCCCAATATTAGAACCACATGTGGCAATAAAATATTGCTTGATCAAATGTATTAATTAATATATTTTATTTTCTTTTGCACATGCCATTAAATTAGTTAAGCCATTTTAAATTAGTTTTTTGGCCTTTGGATTCCAAACAAGACTTTCCAAAGTTAAAACAGAGGTTCTTTATCCTTGAAAATTAGGACTCCTTTTCATAATCAAAGTGCGATTTGATAATATACATGCAAGTTTCATCTCCTCGCCACAGAAAATTGTTAACAACAGTCCGGTTCCTTTTTCTTTAAGTTCCTGTATTTTTTGTTTAAGTTCGAATTGATCAGGATAAAATGTCGTTTAATGTGATGGGGGCTCAGAAATACTGTTGTAAGAACAGTGGTGGTTACAGAGTTCCTCTTGAGAAACACTATGCAAGAAAGAAACGTGCTTTAAGATCAAAGGCGACTGCAGAGGGGATTATTGTCAAGAAGATGACTTATGCGTCTTACTTTGCCGGCAAGAAAAAACGTGCAAGAAAATCCAAAGTGGTTGATGGGACTGCTATAAAGAAGAAGGATGATGATCACGGGATGATTTATCCCGAATATGGTATCAAACAAGATTTTGGTTTTCCAGTTTGGACGAGGAGTCGGGACGTGATATATGGATGTGGTAGTGTCGATGAATACGATACTCTCAATGTAATAAGCCGCGGGTCTTAGTTTGCAAAGCCCGTGACAAGAAAACAGGAGACATTGTGGCCATGAAAGAGCAGATTGATGGGCTATCCATATCGTCGTTCCGGGAAATCGACATTCTCAAGTCACTTGAATCTCATCCATCCAGCGTAAAATTCAAGAAAGTGGTGGTGGATGATTACGACGGAGTTTACGTGGTGATGGAGTATTTTGAAAGTGATCTCCATAGATATATTGATGTTGCAAAAGATCAGAAGCCCTTTAGTCCTAGTGACGTTAAGTGCTTGATGAAACAATTGTTGGATGGAGTCAAGTTTCTACATATGACAACGGGGTGATGCATAGAGATTTAAAGCCTTCAAATATTCTCATGAGCAAAGATGGGAATAAATTGAAAATATGTGACTTTGGTTTATCTCGCCATTTCAGTAACTCATTGGAATTGTATTCTCCCCTTGTCGCCACGTTATGGTACAGAGCACCGGAGCTTCTTCTTGGAACCAAGGCATATTCATCCGCTATTGATATGTGGTCTGTGGGGTGTATAATGGCTGAGTTGTTGTTGAAAGAACCCCTTTTTCGAGGGGAATCGGAAATCGGGCAGCTCTTGAAGATATATAGCATTCTCGGGACACCTTGTGAGGATGTTTGGCCTGGATTTTCTAGTTTGCCAAGAATTGGAGCTGCTGTCAAGCAGCCTTATAACTTGCTTAGAAGCAAGTTTCCCGTTGGTGTGCTAACAAGAGTTGGATTTGATCTATTAAACAATTTTTTGACATATGATCCAGCAAAGAGAATTACTGCAGAAGCTGCTCTCAATCATGCTTGGTTCACGGAAATATGAGAAGAGATGTTTAACTGCTGTTGTAGAAAACTGTTGGTTTTTGGAGTTAAGTGTAAACGAGCATTTGTACTGTGAGAAATTGTATTTAGATGTTAATTCAAATGAATTTCGCTCTGGTCTTTCTTGTCATCATCAGGTGTGCCTTAATTTTGCTTAAGGATCACAACAGAAACACTTTTTTTTTTTCTAGCAGATTATGAAATTTTGCTTTGAGTCCCCTGTCCTATAACATAAGTCCAGAAAATATATATGGGGAGAGTAGTCCTTTAAATATGCAGAATCTTCAGGGAAGTTGCTCTAATGACCCAATTTTCTACTTTATTTGCGGTTGGATAACAGCAAATAGAAGTTGAACACACAGAGAAACTTCCTTTCTGCAATAACAGTCCATTGTGGCTATTCGAGAACAATTGTGATGATAATTTATCGATTAATGACTGGTTTTTGCGGTCTATTGTTTTGATATATAGAGAATTTTGATGACTTATATTGGAACTGCCAATTATTAATAAATGAATAGTTGTATAATGATCTTTAGAACTTGAAAAGCAAGAAAATAAGGATGTTCAATCTTCAGGAGGACAGTATGATATAATTTGGTCACATTTCACATTACATGCTAGAGCTGGACAATGTTCCACAATGGTTGAGCAATGAGCATGTTTATCTGATACAACTACTTTTTAAATTTGAACAAAATTTATAGGAGATACATAACTACATACGAAATTAGATTTCTAATGAACACAAGACTGTTTTGCATATGTACTCATGGGGGTATCAGTAAGTTAATGATTTTGGTTTTGATGGATCAAAAGCTTAGTCTTAATAGAGCTGCTGTTTTGGTTGTGGACTGAGCAGAGAGGTAAGTGTAAACTTAATGTTGGTAGATGCCTGGTTCTTGCTGAGATCTCATGTCATTTTACGTAGTATGAAGTTTTCCTTATTTTGAGGATTTTAGCAGCTGTTGTTTTTGGTTCTTTTGCTGTGAAAGTGGTATGTAAGATGGTAATTGATGTGGAGGGGGGCTCATGTAAGTTTTCTGATTTTCAGGGGGGTATTTGCAAATATTGATATACCTGAGGGGGGTGGTTTTCATTTTTTCTGGAAAAGGTAGCTGTTAATTTCTTTATAGAGGAAAGAGCAGCAAGTGGGTGTTTGTAATTTCTGAAAGCTGCTACAAGGGGACATGTTTATTGTGTTGCCATTCTTACTGTTGGTTAGTGCTATTTGATAAAGTTTGTTGGGGTTTTCTTTATTCTTTTAACCAAGAGATCAATCAATATTTGGACCATTTGGTTGTGTGAGTGCTACTGTGTTGCCATTCTTGTTGCTTGTTATGGAACTGTTTTGATGATTACAGATTATGGAATCACAGACAAGAATTGTTGCAAATGACTTTGAAAATTGTTCAATGTTGCAAATGATTTTGAAAGTAAACTTTGGTCTCGCTTTCTCAAAGACAGATTAAAAGTCATACGATGTAGCAAATCATAGAAGCAAAAGAATGAAAAAACTCAGCAACTTATTTAGGAGCTCAAAGAGAATAATGTACTTTCCATTTCAAAATGTGAACCACTAACAGTCGAGAAAAGTGATACAAATACGTTGAGATTACACGAGATCTCAAGGTAGCAAACTGAACATCATCAACTTTAGTATTTTATTCGAGTCAAAGTTGATAGTTACCAAAGAACATCATCAATGATTTCAAACAAGAAAGATTCATGTCGTGAATTGATCAATATCTCCTTCTCGATCATTTCATGTATCTTCTTCCTCATCCTCCTCCTCTTCGTCTTCATTCTTTGTTTACAGCCCAAGTTGCTCAAATGAATTGCTACTTGCTGGAAATTTGAAACCACCAAGACCATTTTGAGAATTTTTAGGGCTCCCCTTTCCTATGAAGCTCTGTAAGTGCACATCTGGAGCACCCCTAAGTAACATATTCAGACCTTCCATAAAATCGCTACTCTCATTGATATCAACAGTTTTCTCCATCTGTGGGGAACATAATGCTTAAGTAACATAATTTCAATTTATCTAATCCCATTCGAAGACAATCTTTAACTTTTACCCTCTGTAGAGCCTGATGTGCCGCTTCCCGTTCAAGTTGTTGCTTCCTTTTAGCTTCTGCTGCAGCTTTTCTTCTAGGCTCTTTTGCAGCTTTAGCCTCTGTGTGCAACCGAGCTTTCTCTGGTAACACAAGGTCCACACAATCATTGCATAGCAAAGTGTATCAAAATCAACATACTTTTCATGCACCAAGCAAGTAAAATAAGTCAAATACAAGGAATTTGAGTTAACTCAAACCTTCTTTTCAAGCTACCCCTTCTCTAACTTTAATTTCTCTGATATGATATTGAATAATTAGCAGGGGAACATTAGTGAGTTCTCAGCATGAAATTAATGCCTTAATGCAAGTGATTGTATAATATTTTGCCCTGCAAAAGCAAGAGGAAACAACAAAAAATGACACATGGAGTAGGTCCTCAAGTATCCAAAACAAACTTTTACATATAAAGTAACCAAATTTGCTCTATCCGAGTAAACTCATTTTCATGATGGGGGATAATCAAAAGTATCCCACCACCATGAATATCAAATGGACTCATGACACTGCATTCTATATGCCATCCTGG
Source organism: Petrea volubilis (assembly GCA_026212405.1). Classification (NCBI taxonomy): domain Eukaryota; kingdom Viridiplantae; phylum Streptophyta; class Magnoliopsida; order Lamiales; family Verbenaceae; genus Petrea; species Petrea volubilis. The sequence continues at coordinate 10,195 of JAOWBU010000110.1, forward strand.
TCCTGTAGGACCCCAGGGGCTGTCCCATAGGCAATGTTAGAGATGAACTATTCAGTGTGTTGGAGATTACAATCAAAGTTCAAATGGTAAAATTTCAAATTTTCACCTTCCTTTCATCAACACTAACTTGTTTTCTTCTAACTTCTATCCAGATAGAAAATAAATACGTCCTGTGACATCGGTCATGCTCCTAGTCATCTTGGACAACCCGCTCCACAGTCGAACCCGTTGTAGCCAAATTACAACCCCCAACAATGCCGTAGGCGACGACGAAGATGAGTATGAGTACTTTGATGATGATGAGCAGTAGTTGCACATTTTTATTTGTGGTGTGAACAACTCTTTTTATTTTTTTTCGCTTATTGATATTTTTTCGCTTATTTTTGAAATGTGTTTGGGATAATATATGATATTATAATATGTTTTTCTATGTGTTAGTTGTGCATCCATTTTAAATTTTCATATTTGTAGGTGTCTACAAATACGTTAAAATTTAAAAAAATGAAAAGATTCTGTCGAAATTCCGACGGAATATTCTTCGGAACAATTTCGGCCGAAATAGTCCGTCGGAATTCCCTCGAAAAATTCTGGGGACCAGACTGTTGGAAAGCCGCTTGACGTGACTTTGACGGAATTATGGCGGACTCCAGCGAAATAATGATTGTACCCAAAACACTTGTTTTTTTTTTTTTTTGTAGTGACTAAACCTTAATTACTGATTCCCCGCTCTTATTTAAATAATTACCATTACATCCCCGAAAATATTTGTTTTTTCTGTAGTGACTAAACCTTAATTATCAATTCCCCCCTCTTATTTAGATAATTACCATTACATCCCCGAAAACATTTGTTTTTTTTTTGTAGTGACTAAACCTTAATTACCGATTCCCCCCTCTTATTTAAATAATTACCAATACATCCCCCTTAACTTTGAAAAGTGATTGAAACCCTTATGATGTTTTGTAAAAGTACTAGAATACCCTTATGAAAAGGTAGACAAAAAAGAAGAAAAGGAAAAAAATTCAAATTTTATGGGTAATACCAAAAGTACCCCAATTCAATAACACACATATATGTGTATGTGTATATATATATATATGTATGTATGTATCATATATATTTATACGCACATATATATAAACAGATAGATATGTATATAGATATATACATAGAGACGTATATATATGCACATATACATATATATATATATATGTTGGAAATGGGCTTAATTGTGATAACATTTGTATGGATTAATTTAGGATGAAGTCATTTCTAGTATAAATCCATAGATAAAGTCTTGTTAAATGTTATCTGTGTTAAAGGATAAGTATAAAATCCCATATGAGATATTTAACCTTGACAATTTAAGTATTTGTGTAGTTAAGTGTTGTTATAGCGTAAACTAAACAACTAAAGGGTGTTTGGTTAAGCTTATAAGCTCCTCAAAACATCTTATAAGTTGGTTGAGAGCTTATAAGATGGTGTAAAGTGTTTGGTAAAAATTTTGAAGGTGTAGCTTATAAGCTCCTCAAATAAGATGTTTAAGAACTTATAAGTTCGTTTTAAAAAAGTAAGGAAGTAGCAACTTATTTTTTAAGATCTACCAAACTTCTTTATTTTCAACCAAATTAATTACAATATTGTCATTATTACCATCTTATAAGCTATACCCCTTCTTATTTATCCAAACACTTTAATAACTTATTTTTAAAATAAGATCCAACATATTATAAGCTCCTAAAACATCTTATAAGATGTAGGAGCTTATAAGATGTTTTAAATAAGCTTAGCCAAACACCCTCTAAGTACCGTATATGGGTAGTCTCACACGCAACTGTGGGCATTGGGGTGAATTTTCACTGTCCCAGTTTTATCTTTTACTGAATTAGCCCTGGAATTATGCTTGAATTTTGAATTCAAACTTAATTTCAACCGTTACAGAATATTAATGCACAACATTAATTTTGAAACGGTTAACGGTTACAGGGTATTAATACGCGATAGTGATTAATGAGTAACTGACGGCTGTTACTTGCGGTTACGAATTCAGATTTAATTATCTAAAATGTTACAAGTGGTTACAGCAATTACGGTTTCAGAATTAATTCTCTGTATTAATATCATGTATTATTTCCCCTTATAAAATGTTGTTTCCTGATTCCCTGAAAACAAAACAAACATCAGAAAAAAAAAACATGAGTGATCAAGTTTGTACTCCAAAAGTGGTCAGTGTGAGAAAAATAGCTTCTCTGTGCGCACCTTGGGTCGAGTGAGTTCAAAACATCATTCTGTTATCTAAATATTGTATGTTTTGCATGTATACGAAACCCCTGAGTTAATTAACTTTCGAAGTGAGGTTCAAAGTACCAGTGTGGCTTGGAACGGACATTTGGATTGTCTTATCCTGAAAGGAGTATCTCAGGCTCATCGCACCGGTTAGTGGGACGAATATTTCTTTAAGGCTAACCGACTCAATCTGGTGATTCAATCGTACTATTGCAAATAACTATTGATAATTCTGCTGTACTTTCTTGTTTATTTGTTTGTTTATGACATTGTTTAATTTGCTTTTGGCTATAGTATTTTGCTGTAAAACTGTTCTTGCATTGTACTTATATTATCGAATAAATCCACCCACGAGAATATCGAATTTTAGATATTATGTTCTATTATTTTGCAACAATCTTAAAGAAATATTTGGAGTTTATTTGTGTAATATATTTATAATGGCTTCGAGTTCAATTACTGGTTCATATGGTTCCTCAAAAATTGACTTGAGCAGTTTGCCTAAACCATTTGCTGGCCAATTCTTTAAACATTGGCAACAACGAATGAAGGGGGTTCTTGTCTGACTGACAAACTAGTACCTACTGATACTGATCCAAAGACGGATGAAATCACTACATGGACTGAACGAGACCAAATAGGCAGCGGGATCATTTTGTTAGGACTGTTAAATGTTCTCTTCGATGTCTATTGCTTAGACTCCTACACTGGGAAGGAGAAGTGGCGACGGAGCTGTTGAAGAAGAAGGGGGAGACGGGGAGGGGGATGGGCGATTTTTCACTTTTATTTAAATATATATATATATATATATATGTATAAAAAGGCAAGGTTTTCTTCCATTCTTGTTACCTTTAGAAGCTTGAAGGAGAAGGGGAGGGGGAGACCTACTTATTGAAGAAGAAAGCATAGACTGTGGTTGGTGGGGAGATAGTAGAGACTTTTTCATTTTTATTTTTTTAATATATTAATTGAGTAGTATTCAAATAAGATAATTGAATTTATGTAATATAAATTTTCTTTTATCAATTTTACAACATAAAATTTTTATTTTTTTAATTAGTTGTCTATATTAGTTTAGGGCGAATTACATCTACCTCCCATGAGGTTTGGCGAAATTACAATTCAACCCACGTTTTTTTGTAAATTACAATAAACCCCCTGAGGTATATTTCGTCTAACAATTTACCCCAGCCGTTTAGGACCGTTAGGGTTCCGTTAGTTTTTGTATGTAAAGTTCCGATAGTACCCTTGAGGGATTTTTTTGTAATATATATAAAATATTTGGGGTTGTATGTTATATAGTACATCTTTGTGGGGCTAAGAGTAATATTATTAAAAAAAAATTCTGTCTTTTTAAGAATAGAAAATGACGGATAGGTGGGAGAAGAGAGAGATCTAGATACATACATATGCAATGTATATACACATGAAAATTGAGAAATCCTACACTTTTAATTCATCATAACTCACTCATTTCTTCTCCAAATCGCCCAAGTTGTATGTCAAAATCGATCACCGCGACGAGAGGAACATGTTGGCGGTGGTAGTTTTGGGTTTCATCGGACGGTGGAGGAACAATGGCGGCGGCAGCTGCGGCGGCAATGAGGTGCTGGCGGGTTTCCGTTTTCCTACAAGTTTTTCGGTGAATTTGAAGCGGGTCTTAAACTTTTCGATATGGAAAACACATTGGTGAGGTCAATTTTGGCCAAGAGGTGGAGGAATTGAGGCGAAGAGTGGATTTATATATTTTTCATCCATCACTTGTAATTATTACATACCGCAGGGATTTATTGTAATATACACAAAAATATGGGTTAAATTGTAATTTTTTCAAATTTCAGGGGAGGTAGATGTAATGCGCCCTATGAAATATTAGCAAAAAATAAAGGGCAAAACGGACTTTATACATCTTCCATCCATTACTTGTAATTATTACATACCTCAGGGGGTTTATTGTAATTTACAAAAAAATAGTGGGTTGAATTGTAATTTCGCCAAATCTCAGGGGAGGTAAATGTAATTTGCCCTTAGTTTTATTTATTAACAACTGAATTTGTTAATTAAGAAATGTTTCTAATAAATTAATTAAATTAAAAAAATAATTTCTTATTATCAAGTAATTTAATAAATAAAGAAGAAAGAAATATTACATTTACCTCTTCTAATTTAGAAGTATCTTATTTTTGAGCCCCTCAAGTGTATTTTGGTCAATCAAAAATGTTAAAAAAAGATTCCTAGCTACTAAGGGGCAATTTCGAGAGTTCATGTAAAAGTTAATGGTGTTACCTTGAAAATTCTAATGATGTCTAATAGAAGAGTATAATTGTTAATGGAGAGTTCAGGCTTATAGTTTGTAGATAGGGGTGGACGTTTCTGGTCGGGTATCGGGTACCGTACCCGACTCCGTCAACAGCTGAATGTTTCGATCTGGTTTGATTCATGATCGCATTTGCAAACCTTAGCTAAAGTTAAACGCCAAATCGATTCCCGAAAGAAGGAAGAGGGCTCAACTATATTCTAGTTGGAGAAAAAGACGATCGTACGAGGTTACAATTCACCCAACACGATCATCTGGGGTGAACAAGAATTGGGGATTTGAAAGGATCTCTCCTCACTACTTGCCAGGGGACGGGTGAATTGATGCTTGAAAAGGAAAAAAGATCTTTACTAAACGGCTCCGAAAGAAAGAAAAAGGTGTGTGCCGCACTCACGAAGGACTACCAGTGATATATTGGAGGAAGGTGGGGATGACATCAAGTCCACATGGCCCTTATGGGTTGGGTCCTTAGAATCTAATTCTAAATCGGCGTGGCGCTGCTGGATGCTTCTGATCAATAGAACAAGAAGAGGAGTCCTTCCATGTCGTAGATATCCTCACTTCATTCAACTTACTCCTTGGAAGGCCTTGGTTGCATGAGGCCGGAACTGGAGTCTCACGAGGGATTTAGTAGTTCCGTGTGGCTGAGTCGCCCGTACCTGAGCTCGAGAAACTTTCCAACTACTGACCGAGAAAAACACTCCCCGATGGGGGTTCTTTTCACCCTTCCCTCACGCTACTACTTCGCTATCGGTCACCTGCAAGACCATCAGGAAAAAATGACAGGATTGCCACAAAGAAAGAGGCCAGAAAGCGAATCGATCATGGTGGGTGACTGCGGGGGATTAGAAAAAAGCCACTGCCTCGAAAGCAGAGATCTGCCCAAGACTTATGCTCAGAAGAAAAAGCTCTATCATTGAATCCCAACGCCTTCCATCAGGACAAGCCTCTGGACCGCTTAGTTGGCGCCCAGGATTGTTTCTCTTATGATCTCAAGTCGGCCACAGATAGGTGGCCCCCCTATTGATTAACGTCCTGAACGACTAGGAGCTATTCTTTCGCAAAAGAGCTCCTTTGCCCTAGAACCTTATCTCATTCTTTACACAATCAATCTTCTTTGATTGAAGGTGGTTCAAGGATGGGCCAATCAAGCCCTTTGCTGAAAGGTGAAAGGTTAGCTGTACTGTGGGAATTCGGTAGTGAGAGATTGAGACTTCATCATCCCTGAGGTTCGCCTTCAGATAGTTAGCTATGAAAGGAGCTAGATCTAATGCCACGGTCTTGGTTACTAGATAAAAAGGACATAAAAATATCTTCCAATCAGAATAATTGGGAGGGCTACCTGACTCACCACCATTAGTCGAAGTGGATCCGTACTTAAGCCTATTTTTTAGCGCACAATCTCTGTAATGACCCGACCCGATCGGGTTGAGCCCAATTGGAACTCGAAAATTCGGGACAGGTGCCTGATCCCAAACAATTATTTTGAGACGGGATTCGGGTATGGATTTTATATCCAAAATTTCGATCGGGTACCCGAATTTATTTATAAAAAACAAAATTGAAAATTTAACAGAAGTCACTAACTCAGAAATCAGAATAACCCTGTGTGTCTCGCGTCTCTCTCTCTCTCTCTGCTCATTGCTCTCTCAACTCTTTGTCTCTTTGTCTCGTCGCCACCGCCGCCCTCTCTTTATCTCGGTCTCTCTCTGGTGAGGCTTTCTCTCGCGATCTCTCTGACCGGTGAGACTTTATCTCTCAATCTCTCAATTCAAGATTAGTGTGTGAAAAAGTGAAGATTTGCAGATGCTGTTAATTTCGCGTCATTATCTGAGGATAATTTAGTAAGTTTCAAGACCTGTCGATGAACATTTTTATAGGTGAGCAGTATGAAGAAATCCAAGGATCCGTTTGAGATTGCATTTGAGGAGCAAGAAGAGTCACCACCTGAATCCCCTGTTGGTCTTGATGAGAACGAAGCACAAACTTCAGCAGGCCCAAGTGTGGTGGTTGGTGGAGATTTGGACACAAATACAAATGCTCTGCCTACAGATCCTTCAACTTCTGCTGCAGCATCAATATCGGTGGGGACCGCTGGCCCCATTACCAAAAATAAAGAAGATGATGACGACGAAGAAGAAGAGAACATGGACGTTGAGCTTGGCCAGTTCAGGGCTAGTGGTGATCCTGCAAAAACGGCTAAGATGCAGTACGTTGATTAATTTACTTGCATGACCCTCTGAAAAATCTTGTGTTTTCATAGTATCCTTTTCCTTATTTGGGTTTTGCACTTATCACATCCTATTAGTAATATATGAGGGGTTCTCATACAGGAAAATTGATTCCTCAAAAGAAAGTTTTGCCTCTATGATCTAGGATTTGGAATAATTGGTTTGAGAGAAAAGATGATGAAGACCTTTCGCCTTTGAAATAGAATTTCTTTCTTCTTCGTGTTCTCTCTGTTCTTTGTTGTTTTCTTCTCCCATCTAAAGCCCCTTGTTTCATCATATCATTGTTTTAAATGCCTAAGACTTGATCCAAGTGTTTGCTATTTGGTGTTGTTTGCCAATATTGGTTTTTCATATACACATGCTTTATATTTTTTCGATGCTGTAGCGATACAAACTACAAAAATAGAATTATGCTTATATCTGCTGACCTGACATACATGTGAAAGGAGGTTACAACTTACGTGGGATTTTTTCAACTTCGTTGAAATTATTGGGAGTCATGCAGGTTATTTCCATTCAAGACACTAATTATCCTATTGTTCAGTCTACTTTTATATTTCTGGTTATAGTTCTGGATCATGATTCATTTTGTTTTTCTAGTGTTCTTCTTATTTTTGGTGTTCACAATTTTAAATGAAACTGATATCATATTCATATCATAAATTCGCGAACATTGTGGATTTGTCTTCATCAAAGTAATAGTCTCATCTAAAATGCGGTGTAATTTTTCTCAAGAGTAAAGATAGAAAAGAATGAGAGTTTGTTACAAGAGAGTTTAAGATTATTGGGCCCAGTTATCTGAAGGCTTGATCAAAATAGATAGTAGCCAATCGATATTGATAAGAATGTCTGTGTTCTTTTTATTAATGAAGCCACATTTTGCTGAGGCCTTGTAAATCTGGGATTCTGTTTTTGATTGATTGTTTAAGTAATTTTAGACCCCTAATCTATCAGAAAAATGCAGTTTTAACTTCAGAAAAAGCCAAAACTCCTAGTTATGGAGCAAATAGCAAACCTGCATTACTACAACAGCAGGATCTTATCAGTTCCATTCTGGAGTCTCAGTTTCGTTGAAGAAAAATACGAGAAAGTAGATATTATGTCTTTTTTAGCTTTAAAGTTTTACTATGGTGGATACATAAACCAGGGGACTTCTTTTGAGAATTGCATATCCTTGACCTTCTGAGATGAACAGCATTGTTGAGCACAAATGATAAGAGTAGTTTTGAAGCTTAACCAATGGCACTATCACCTTAACCAAAAAAAACAAAAAAAAAAAAAGCAGCATTGTCACACCTTTGGAAACTAAACAATGGCTGGAGCCTTACATATTTTAATTTGTTGCATAGGCTTCCCAGAAACCATGTTGAAATAACTCAACATTACTGATGACTTATGCATAAGTGCAAGTGCAAAAAATTGAATTAATTATTTAGCCTTCACTTTACATTTCATTCAGGGGCTTTGTTGGGTACAGGTCATGAAGTGGAATTGGTTGGGATATCCCGACATATTTCTACTTTACTGATAATTATGAAATATTTCGGGCTTTTGCTCGTTGCATTAGTTTTACTAGGCTGAAATTAAAATTGTCAGTCTTGTTCCCTTATAAGAAATTTATTTTAAACTAGTCTTCCCTGCTCCATATTATCACTCTCACTGAAGGAAATAATGTGATCTCTTATCTCTCTAATAGTTGCTTGAGAAGTGTTGTGTCCACATGTACTTTATTGTCATAAAAATACTGCTAAGTCATGAAAGGAGTCTGAAGAGTAATTTCTCATAGGTTTATCTCTATAATGTATATATAGATAGTCCTCTTAACTTTTATGTTTTTATCCTGTGATCAGTTTTTAAGTTCATCTAACTCAGTTTATTCTTTAGGGAAATTTTAGCTCATTTTACGGAGGACCAAATGAGTAGGTATGAATCGTTTCGAAGATCTGGATTTCAGAAATCTAACATGAAACGGGTAGGCTTTGCCTCTCTGCTATTCCATGCCCAATTATCAACCCCACCCACCCCCATCTCTCCCAAAGAAAAAATAAAAATGATTAGGAAAAAGAAAAAAAATAGGACACTTGCATTTGATGTAGTGCAACCCAGTGGTTTCAGATATAAATGGTTAAATACTCTGCGCCTCAGCAGTTAATTTGATAAACGAAAACTTTCCCCGTAGATGGAGAGTATTTTTCAACATCACGGTTTTATCTCGTTGTATTGGAGAATTTTATTGCTTAAGTAATTATCTCATGATGCTTTTTTGTTGTATTTTAATTGCAGTTATTAACAAGCATAACTGGAAGTGCTAAAATTTCTGTACCTATGACTATTGTGGCGTCTGGAATAGCAAAAATGTTTGTTGGGGAGCTCGTTGAAACAGGTATATTGGCTTGTTCTCATTGAGATAGGGCATTCTCTCTTCTTCCCCTTTCTCCTCTGAAGATAAACACACGCACACACACACAGAGAAAAGTCAATCGAAAAAATGTTTTTTTTTTTAATAATAAAAAATAAGGAAAAAAAGGAAACTCTTGCTCACGTATTTCACACTGTTGATGACGTGCATTTTTAGAAGTACAATTTGTGTTCCATAAGTTTTACTTAGATACCAACGGTTGCAGCAAGAGAAGTAATGGCGGAGAGAAGGGATACAGGACCGATAAGGCCATGCCACATGAGAGAAGCATATAGAAGATTAAAGCTTGAGGGCAAGATCCTGAAAAGATCAGTACCAAGACTTTTCCGTTGAAAGACTTATTCGGTGTTAATCAATGAACGAGCCTCAGCACATGAATCTTTTCTCTCCTCCCTAGATATTTGAACATAAGGATTAGACTAGAGTATCTTTGTGTTTTCTGTCACCAGCCTTGAATGTATTCCTTAACTTCAGGTTCATTGTGAATATACATTTGTAAACATTTGAAATTAGAAAAAAGCGGCAAATTTCCAAGAATTTATGTATGAGCTGAAGTTGATGTTTCTTTGAACTTAAGCATTCTTGTTTTGCTAATCAGCCGGAGGGTATACTAGATATGCTGTGAGCCTGATAAGTAGATGGATAAATGCCATTTTCGACTTTATGCAAAGGTTTATTTCTTCATCTAGTTTGTTCTTCTGGTTAATTTATGCTATTAAAAGTTGGTCAAATTCCTACAATGGAATCAGATGATGTCTTAGCTCAGTACCAAATCTATTTATATCCAGATTTTACCCGATATCACACCAGATGAGAGTGATTGTGAGATCAAAGTGTGCTACAATCGATTATGATTTTAGACAGAAGAAAACAGGATGAGAACCAGATCCCTTGTCTCTTTATAAAATGATCAATATAGGTCGTGCAAGATCTAGCTTTAAAGTGCGATTTTCTCAATACATAACAACATACAAAGTTGTAAAGTTCAGAAAAATCAAATCAAAACATTTTAACGAATCAATCATTCCATATCCACTGCAACAATTTCAACTGCAAGCTTTTAACCAACCAACCGACCAACCTATACACCTAGGAGCTCATAACGGTTTGACTACACAAATCAAACAAACGCTTTCTCACCAAAGCTAATTTTCAAGCAACTGTGCATATTAACTTTTATGCCAGGGGAAGAAATTTATGCCATAACAAAATAACAAAGAAGAAACATTGAAAACAAAATCTAAGACCTATTCGTTTTCAAACGCCAATACAAGACATTGCCCATGCAGCAACTCAATAATAAAAAGAAGAGTTTTAGAGCGAGTTTCAAGTTGGAATGCAATAAAACAGACATTTTCTCAGTGATAACAAGTTAGGTGCAGCTTCTTTGACTTCCTCTAGCCGGCATTTGTGTCACAGGAGTTTTATCAACTCCTCCTATCCGCATAGCTATCACGTGTGTCATCGTCATCTGCGTCTAAGGATTGATCTTGGCCATAACCTTCATTGGCACCTGCCTCGTTAGTATTTTGTTGGCTGCCAAGCCCATCATACCCACTGCTGCCAGCACCTGCACCACTGCTGAAAAAGCCATCACTGCCACCAGCACCACCAGCAATGCCAAAACCTTGACTATCACCGCCATAACTATTATTGCTCGCATAATTGCTACTGCCTTCAGGTCCAGTTCCACTTCCATAACCGTTGACTCCAGGATTGAAATTTGAACCACCACCAAAGTTCCCGCCATAACCATCATTGTTGTTATAACCACCGCCACTGCCATAGCCCCCACCAAAACCACTACCTCCACCGCCAAAGTTGCCACTTCTGAAGCCTCCACCACCATAACCACGAGTCCTGTCAGTTGCGTAATCGACTCTTATCCTACGACCATGAAGGTCCTAAAGGAATGTCCAGATGGAATATCAATTAACATCTAAGGTAGACTAAGTTTGATAGGAAACAACTACAACAATACAGATTTTTTTTAAAAGGGAAAAGAAAAGAAAAATTCAAACTATGTCACATGGAAAGAGAACTTAAAGGAAGCAATGGAGCAAGAATGAGAATTATACCTGCTGATCCAAAGCCTGAATGGCAGCAGATGCCTCCTCAACGGACGAATATGTAACAAAGCCAAATCCTCTGGACCTACCAGTTTCACGATCCACAATTACCCTTGCTGCAAGAAATACACTTATTGTGATCATAAATGAACAGATGTTTCCACATTGTTATTCTACTCAATACATACCAAATATAGATAATCATATGGTTTACAAACAAAAGACATGAAACAGATAAAGATAAAACCTCTCTGTAAGCCTGGTTGTAATCAATGTATTTATAAATTCATCAAGATGAAACAAAACATGGCCCAACAATAGTTTAATTGGTAATGCAGCTCAATGTCATGCGACCACATAATGTGTCAAAAACAATTGGAAATTTACTGACAGTACACAGTATGCTAACCTTCAGCAACGTCTCCATACTTGTTGAAAGCCTCTCTGAGACTTGTGTCATCTGTGCTGTATGATAGTCCTGCAAAATGAAAATCAAGGTATGTGATGTAAATCAGATATAAAAAAAGCAAACCTCGTAAAAGTAAGTCCAAACAAAAAGGTATTGTACCTCCAATAAAGAGCTTCGAAGATGACATGCATCTTATAGCTTGAAGGATGGATGGTCTGGACGAAGCGGCTTCCCCACTGATGTGATTAGTTACCGTTTGTCCCAATATATTCCCAGCTTTTCTAAAGAAAGCCATTGCTTTGACCTGAAACAAGGAAAAACTCATTCTCAACATGGTTAAAGCATAGGTAACCCCACCGCCATGCCAATGTGGTCACATGACGCCACTGAAATTCTTTTTCCTTCTATTCTATATATTTTTTAAATTAAATATTAATTAATATGGTATTCTATGACCCTTTGACCCCACATTAAAATTTTTATAGTCCAAAATAATAGGTACATTAAGTTTTGAACCCAGTGATTGACAATCTTGGAGTCGACACTGGGTTAAAGAATCCATAAACCTGCTTGAAACTCCATATTCAACATCTCTGATAAAATATAACTTCTCCCAAGTAAGAAATGTAGTCAAGACAACGATATTTCAATAAAACAAGAAAATAACTGACGTCTGCATCTGCCTATAGGTCCTCATAAGAGCATTCTAAATAAAGAATATTACCAACTACCCCAAGAAAAAAAATCTGATAATCTAAAGTTCATTAATATTGCTTCTTGTGCCATCGTCGCAAGTTTAAAATTTTAAAGCAGAACTAATGAAAAGAAAAAGTAGAACAAAATAAAATCCATCTCAACAGCAAAAAGATCTGAAAGAAAAGTTTTTTATCCATCAAATCTTTTGATTTTAAAACTTTCAGCACTTTCTAGTCGCAAACAACAACAACCAATCATCAAACAGCGACCTCAAAAATGAGCACACGCTAACAATAGAAGATATGTAGACTAATTTAGTTTATCATTCCTAACTAACCAAGAACCTAAAACCCACTTCTACATAGAACAAAATAATCAAAAGATGAAGAAAACCAAACGGAAAATCCCACAAAAAACCAAACCATAGAAAAGAAGTAATTTAACGGAAAAATATATAGCCAGACAGATTCACATACAGGTGTGCAGGAATTAGGCGAAACCAAGAACAATTGTACCTTTTTGATGGGCTATAGCGACTGTCGTTAAGACTGAGCAACTGAGTTTAGTGGGGAGTGTAAAACCCTAGAGAGAGAGAGAAACGAGCTAAGAAGGGTTTATGAGGACAGAGAACATGAGGCAAAACCATATAGAAAGTGTGTGAGTAACTGGTTGCCGTTGATTTTAGGATCATGATATTTCAGCCGTTCATGAGGGCGGACTCGTCGTAGATATTTTTGCCAAGGTACTAGAGCAGTGCGGCGTTACGTCTATAATGATTTCATAAAAGATATAATTAATTTATTTTGCCCTTTTCATCACTCATTCATAACTCTAAACCTATTGAACTGACTAGCAAATTGTTGGCGATTAGTATATTTGCAAAATAAAAATGAAATATAATTTATTTATGGATGTTAAATTTAAAATAAAAAATTAAATATTAACTAAATTTTGTATATAAATATATGTATTTTAAACTATTTTTAATATCCCTATTAAAATCATAATAATTAAAAAAGTTGAATTAAAATAGAATGAAATCACTTGATTCGAAAAATAATAGAAAACAAAAAATGAAGAAAATATTTATGAAATGTAGAAAAGGTAGAAGAGAGGAACAAGGATGGTGACAAACTTAATATACTAAATATACTAAAATAAATAACTGTATGCACTCTCTTTCTATTTTTTGATGGTCAAACGACTAACACGTCAGGAATCAAGTTACTCAAAAATTCATTACTCAATTTGTAATTTGTTACAACACAAATCAGAAGTGATACAATCGAGGGTCACCACCCCAACTACTAAATGGAACCAAGTTACAAGAGGTAAATTTTGCTAAAACATATGCTACTCTATTAGTTGTTCGCCTAACATGGGTGAAGTGAATGGTGTCGGACCCACTAACACAATCTTGTGATTTCCTCCAGCAAATTGCAATGAAAGAAAATGCATGCCCTTGAGTGTTGTATGAATTTAAATAATTGGCTACAACCACCTTCGACCAACACTTCAATAACTTATTTCTATCATAACCATCTTAACCCATTTATCAATGCCTCAAACTCCATGTGTGGCGAGTCAGACCTTCCAAAGTTCGTACAATGATCTAGCTTCCAAAACCGCCTCTAATGATCCTGAACCACCATCCCCAATCTGATGTAGTCCTTCTCATCACTGTAGTTGGTACCAAAATTCACTTTTAGCAAGCCCCTTGGCGACAGAGACCACTAGGTTGTCGGTGCCTTCTCTTATGTCAGCAATGCGTTACCTTCCCAAGCTTCCCAAAACTCGAAAGAGAACCTCGCCACCGTGCTTGAACACCTCTGAACTAAGGAATCATATGTTTCCGAATAAAACTTGTTTCGAAAAACCCTAGATCCTCGAACATGTTAATATAAGCCTATTAAACCTCTTACCCTCTTTACATCTAGCCAGACGCTTGAAAAGAGAGGCCACTTCCAGTGGCTGGGAGTTTGGTTCAAACAATGAAATCCCAATTGTGAAAGTTGCTTCGTTTGCAGTAAACGACACATCAATTGCACAATAGTCTCTTCGCCCCCCCCCCCCCCCCCTTTCGGAGCATAGTTCACAAATGTCACTTTCCACCGCTTTGCGTCTTCTAAGATTCGCGCATGTAGGAATCCGGCCTCTCATCAACCTCTTAAACTAGATTCTACTTTTGGAAGGCAGGCGTGATCTCCATATAGCCTTGAAGATAGTTGCAGTATTTGTCCCATTATGCACATTCAAATCCTTCCTTCATTGCTTGTGAATAAAGTGACCTGTCGATTGCACAGTAAAAAAAAGGGTACTTCAAAGGGGCAAATGCCTTTCTTCGTTCTCTCTTTTCTTGTTTCAATGCTACTACCCAAGATCTGTGTGGAGAATCTAGATCTGGGACCTATCCCCACGATCTATTCTAGGGGCAAAAAGGCCACTTTAAATGGGTACAACCATTAACTTGGGCTTTAGGTACACAAGCACTTTTTTTTTTATTTGGAAAAAAAATAAATGTAGCCTAACAGGAAAAGTAAACATGGATTTTCAATATGTCAAGATGCCAAAACCAACATCAAAACTGCCTTTAACTTGAACGTGCATTATCCTATCCAATATATGTAAATGCGGCCTAATAGTTATTCTACATATTAAGTCTTGAAATTAAATAAATACACATAAAAAGAAGGCCTAGAAGCGGCAAACCTTCCAACGTTTGCCCCTCTTAGCACTTTATCCCCCAACCTTTGCGGGCTAGCAAAATCACCCCCTAACCAGTTTTAAATATCACGACATCAACTCCAAATCTTTTTTTTTTTAGGCAATTTTAAGCGAATATTCCGCCCGAGATTTCAAAATGTGCATCTCACGTGATTTGGGGAGGATAAATTCATCATTTCAATACTTAAAAAGCAAAAATCCCAAAACCCCAACCCCGCCACCCCCTAAAATAGATCTTAAAAAGTTAATTGATTTCTAATAATAAATAAAAAAAGTTAATTAAGGTTTTTAATGTAAAACATCAAAGGTGATTTAGTCAAAAAATTAATTTTCAATTTTTTTTTTTGGAATGAAAAACTAATGGAATGGACTTTTGAATTGAAACTAATCTTCATGGACTTTTACTCTTTTAGATATAACAATTAATTTTCAACATGAGTTTTTTCTTTTGAAACTAAGTTTAAATCTGAATTAGTCGATATTGAAACTTTCTTTTTGGATTAGTTGATTGGGTCAAAATATTTAAATAAGCCCATCAAAAAGTTAATTCTATTTAAGTATGTTTTAAATGGTCTTTAACCCAACCCAAGAAGAAAACTTAAACGCTACATGCGCCCACCTTGTGTTTTAAATGATTGTGTTGGTGGCGATCCCTTTTTATAGCAGCTCAGAATCTGGACATAGGACAATAAATTATTCCCCCCTCCCCTCCCCCCCCCTCCCCCCAACCCCCCCAAAAAAAAAACCCATAAAAATTGTGAAAGAAATGAAAAGGAAAACAATTCAAATGTGGCGACATTACATGGTAAAATCAAGTCAAACACACACACACACATACACGTATACATGTAAACCTTAACAAAAAAGAAGACAACAAACCCTAATTTGACAAGCAGTTAATTCTTGGATATATCTGGGGGGGAAATGGAACCCTCGTTAATTTGGTTTCCTTTCTGGTGAGAGAATGAATCAGAATCGCGAATACAATTTTCGGGGAAAATGGATTTGGCTTTTGACTCATGGATCGAAAAAACGAAGGATGAAGCGGAGCTTTCGGAGCATATAGTTTCAAGAATATTAGATATAGTTGTGATCACATTCCCCTGGCGCCATATATACATTTAATTTTATTTTCAAATTTAGGGCAATTTACTTCTACACCCCTTGAGTTGAGGTTTAGAATATTATTATAAATATTAATAGAGATGTTCAAAAGAAAATTTTTCTGCAGTTATAGTTAACCCAACTATTAAAAAATGCGCTTTGTTAATCCTAACAAAATCTCTCGCTAATTTTACTTTATACCACTATAACCACCACCAGGCATTGCTGTCTATAACCCTATACCGCCACTATTTTTTTTATTGAAATTAACTTCATATATAACTTCTATATCTTGAACAATTGTCAAGATCGTGCAAATAACATCTCAAAACTCCATATATAACAATAGAAATACAACTCACAATTATGTCTCGTCTTGATAAATGATGGATTTTGTTAAGTTAACACACACCTTAGGGGAATACTTGTAATTTTTGAAACTAGATGAATTAATTTATAATTACACCAAACCTCAAAAAGTACAGCCGTAATCTGACCTCAAATTTATTATATTAAAGATATAGCATCACTTATAATATTCAACATTTTTTTTTGCTGAATATTATTCATGTGGACTTGGTAACTAGAATTGTGTTATTGAAAAACATTTTGTAACTATCACTTTAGAGAAAAAAATTAGGAATTCTAAGAATCTTGCCTTTGATCTTACGTATCCACTACAATGACTAATTTATTTATTCTAAGAATTCTACTCTACCCATATTAAAAAAAGAATTATATTCTACTTGACCCACTTTTTGAAACTTCCCCTCTCTAAAATAACATATTGTAAAATCTCTTCATGCACCCTTCACTTTGTCTTCGTAGCCTATCAAAATCCTTCCCACGCAATATTAAAGGTTGTTGTTAGGGGTCATTATCGGGTGTGGATCCCAAAAATAAAATAAAAATAAGAATGCTATTTATAATTGTCGGTATGTGCTTCTCATGCACTTCTTAAGAATATTTAATTTCTATCATTGTATTTTGTTATCTATAATTTTTCATAGTAATATTCTCCACGAATTTCATTTGCATTTTTGTTCTTTTTCTTTTTTCGATTCCGTTTTTGAATTGAAACTGTTAGGCATTGGCTCTTAATTTATTTATTTTTGGATTTTAGTTACTCGATTCCGATTTATTGACGGATTAATTCGGATTGGGTATTGTAGAGGTTTATTATGAAGACGACTCTTCCAATTCAATTACTTCATTCACAATGCCACAGTTTGAACTTTTGATGTTGCTTAAGGGATATAATATTTTATTTATTAAACTAATTGATAGTTGGTATTGGCATCTTAATTTACACTCGGTCTTAAAAGAACGAACTTAGAATTTTGCTAAATTTAGCGCGAGATTCCCAATAGGAGAAATAAAATATTTTATAAATTAAGTCGCGTTTTACGAATAACATTTGAAAGCGTGCTCAATGCCCCCGTCATTCTTGCCTCTCGCACTTTCTTACTATCACACACACGACACACACATACACAAAATCTCACAGCCACACTCCCAAAATACCTGCCAGCGCCAGCCAGCACCATATGACGGTGAAAACGACATCTATCGACTAAATCTTCCTTTCGGTGGCTTCGAACATGGGATAAGCCCTCTCAAACGCAGCCCCACGGTTCTTCAAACAAACGTATGATTTTCATTAACTGTCTCAAATCTATCCATACTGTGTGTTGTGTGTGTGTGTGTGTGTGTTTGTGAGCTTCTAGAGATTAAAGAGGAAGATGTATTTTTTTTTTTTGTTTTGTTTTTGTTTTTGTCATTCGATTTGATTGTGTCGTTTTTACTGGTTTACGGTGATTGATGTTTGGTATGATTGCAAATTACATGAAAGATGACATTTGGAGGAATTGAGTTCTAGCGTTGTTATTTTTCAGTCTGAAGGTTTATTAGAGTATTCAGTTTCTATGGAAAATTGGCAGATAGATTCATCTCACTGATTTGGTGTTGGTATTTTGTTCTTTTTTTTTTTTTCACCCGGGAAATCTGGATTCCATGTCTGCTGGAACTTAAGGTTTATGTTTATGGCATTTCATACGAAAGGTTTTGTTTCTTTCTCCTTGGCTCATGGATTTAAAGTCGCTTATTTTGGTACTCCAAATCTTTTTGTTCCTTTTGGTAATGGAAACGGAACAATTTCGTGTGTGAACTTGCCCTTGATGCAAAGCTTGTTGGATATGGGCTGGGAGTGAAAGTGTGGATCATACAGAAGAAAGGTTAAGAACTAGCATTTTGAATTGTTTAATGTAACCTAACGTAATGGGGAATTGGAGAAATGAGGATAAACACTTACCCCAACACCCCGCCCTGCCCCGCCGCATGGCCTCAACACACACAGATGCACACACACCAAAGAAAAAAGAAACAGAAAAAGAAAAAAAGAACAAAAAATATTCCTCTCTCTTAATAAGGTATCGGTTCACTTAATCCACTGTACTGTGAATTTTGAGCAGTTGCTCACTCTGTGCAGTAGTTATTGTCGTGCCTATCAAATGAAATTTTCTTTTCCATGAAAGTGGCGTGCTTGAATTGCTCAGTGAAGTCCCGTGCATATGTTTGTTACTCTGGTAATGATTGTTAGTTGTTGCACATACGTGTAGTAATGACACTTGAGAAATTGAAATACATCCGGGTCAACACCTGGGTAATCCTTATCCTGGATATTATTAACTCATTGTTTTTTCTAGTTGTTAGCACTTCGTAATTTAATTTAAAAATTAAAAATCTGGCGAAGCTCGCTTGATATCTTTACATTACTGTGATTCTTTTTCAGTTCCCACATCAGAATGTAGAAAGAACTTTGCTTCGATCGGTAGATTTATTTCTCAGATTGCATTCACTATCCTACATCTTGAACAAAGCAGATGAAGAGAGCTATTAGCTGCAGAAGTCTGGATGAAATAAAGGAGAGAAGAAACCAAACTAGATGGCTCAACCAGAACTTCCATCTTTCAGATCTTTCAGTGCTCTTCCTGAATCTACCTCTTTTCTTAGCTCTTCAAGGCATAATGCTGACGGGCACGGGAGTCATAGCTCACGTGGATCTGGATTGCCAAGCTTGAAGAAGAGAGGTCATAATAGTGGAAATCGGTCTTGGATATTGATTGATTCGAAAGGGAATTCAGAAATTGTGGAAATGGACAAGTTTACTTTAATGAGACATTGTTCTGTGCCTTCCCGAGATCTCAGGCTTTTAGATCCTTTATTTATCTATCCCTCCACAATATTAGGTCGTGAGAAGGCTATTGTTGTCAGTCTCGAACAGATTAGATGTATAATCACAGCTGATGAGGTTATATTGAAGTACTCTCTGGATGGGTCGGCAATCCAGTATAAAACTGAATTGGTCAAGCGTCTCAAGACATCAAAAGATAACTATGGTAAGATAATGGAGTTATTGAGACAGCATTTAGCATTTATATTTGATTTTCTGCTGATTCATTTGATGCTAGGGAACCAATGAGAGAGAGGAATGTAAACCTGAAACCTATAAGGATTCGGCCTTCAAAGTTAAATTGAGGCATTGAGGTAGCCTTAGCTATCTCACCCACTTTTAAAAAATTAATACATGGGAAGTTGTATACATATGAATTGAATATTAGCTATGGAAGACCATATACGCTGTAAGACTGTCATGTAAAGGCATAAGAAAGTTAATCATCAAGGAAAAAATAAATCGAAAGTTGGTTTGAACCCAGTGATGTACTTATTAACAAGTTCATTAAACTCACTATAGTTAGAATTTCTTTGCTTTATAAGCCAACTAAAAATTGTAATAGTTCGTCACCAAGGAAGAAATTGCTAAGTACTGGTGTTATGAAACATCTATTCTCCAGAATTAACCCATTTGTATTTACTAGTGTTTAGTAATCCTTAGCCTATACTATAATACATCTCAAATGGATTTTACAATTACTTTTTGTGTTCTTTTGTTCCTTATCATATACTATCCATAAGTGTGCATTAATATAGTAGGAAAAGAAATATATACAGGCGGTAAGTTATTCTGTGATATCTAAAATGGTGATGTCAGTGCTGTCCTAATTATCTGTATATGAAGGGATTGTGTTTGTCCAATGCAAGGCATAAATGAAATAGCCATGACATTTCTGTTAAAGCAATTGGTATTGGTTCAATCTGAAGGCATCTTAACCGAAAGCAAGTCTAGACAACAATTTGCATTATGCATCTGAACCAAAAGCAAGTCTAAACAACAATTTCCATTATCTTGCTGTCTCGCATTTTTCTTAACCACGTTTATGCTTTCTTTCTTTGATTTTGCTCTTTGACGATGAGAAATGAGATTATTGACCTTTAAATTACATATATATGTTGGTAATGTATAATATAGGATGCTCGAATCAACCTTGGTCCACTTCACTAAATTGAGACTCTGATATATGTGACCAAAGATATCCAGTAGGTACTTAATGGACGTTTAGGCACAGATATTTTCTGCATTTGGTAAAGCATCAGAAACCAGTAACAGTTAAACTACATTTAAGTGAAGTCCTACAATAATCTGCAGTTGGTTTATTAATGAATTCTTATTTTGAGAACTTTTAAATAGTATCTCTCAAGAATTCCTCATTTTGCCGATGACTATCAACAACAAATAAATCGCATTCGCACTCATAGTGTGTGCTGGGTGATTCAGATGATCTACCTTTCGAGTTCAGGGCATTGGAGCTTGCTCTGGAGCTTACATGTATGTCTCTTGATTCTCAGGTATGCATTTCTTTTTCTTTCAGGGCAATTGGAGATTCCTTTTCCATGCTTATATTCCCTGCGGTACAGGTCCTATAGTGTGAAGTTTGTTATTCACCCTAAATGCATATATGATCGACATTATTACACTGAACTTGATGGATTTAGTAGGTAAAACAATTAGAGGCAAATATATATCCTGTGCTCGATGAATTGGCATCATCCATTAGCACTCTCAATCTTGAGCGTGTGCGTAGATTCAAAGGGAACTTGCTCGCATTGACTCAGCGAGTACAAAAGGTAAGAGAATGAGATTATTGCTGGTTAAGCCCAAACATGCATATACAGGTTATTTTAATAGTTGCTTTTCTTGTCCTTGAATTTTAGGTTTGTGATGAAATTGAGCATCTGATGGATGATGATGGAGATATGGCCGAGATGTATTTAACTGAGAAGAAAGAGAGAAGGGACAGCTTCGCCAACAGCGACTTAGGTGATCACAGCAATACCTCAGAAGATGTCAAGAAAGAATCGAAATCTCTACCTGTTTCTCCGGTGGCATCAGCTAGTGGAGTTCAGAAATTACAGAGAGCTTTTAGCACTCTCAGTAAACCTGGAAGCTTCATGAGTTCAGCTAGCAGTGAAGAAAACATTGATCAACTTGAAATGTTACTTGAAGCATACTTTGTCGTCATAGACAACTCACTCAACAAATTGATATCAGTAAGCTTTATCACATTCGCATTGTCTTATGATTTAAGTCTACGCAAATAAATCACCATTTTCAATTTTTATGGTCATGCAGCTCAGAGAGTACATTGAGGATACTGAGGATTTGATCAACATAAATCTGGTAATATCAATGACTAATGACTAATAACTATATCTTCTGCATCTAGCAGGATAACCAAAAAGAAAACATAAATCTTCAGAATCTAATTTATGTTTGCTATTGTAACAGGGAAATGTTCAGAATCAGCTGATCCAATTCGAATTGCTTCTTACAGCTGCTACTTTTGTGGCTACTATATTTGCTGTTGTTACTGCAGTTTTCGGTATGAACTTCGAGGACTCGGTATTCAATAACCCATCAACATTTAATTGGGTACTTATCATTACTGGATTATTGTGTGGATTGCTGTACTTGGCCTTCTTGATGTACTTCAGGCACAAAAAAGTGTTTCCATTGTAGACTTTACAGTGGAATTATAATTTTTTTAGGAATAATTGATTTGAAATTGGCACTTGGTTATGACTTCTGATATCTCAGTAATGAGATTCTTGAGCCTCATAACCAGAACTAGTGCCCTCCCACATACTGTATTCCATTGGAAATTCTATTTCATCTTATAAATGCATGCCAAATGTAAAGTGGTTTAAATCTAATATATATTTAAGAATATAATTTTGGGCACGTGACGAACATGCGTGGTACGTAAATCTTAAGTTGTCAAGTTTCGTTGTTCATTTCGTTGCTGACCCTTATCTATATTTCTATGATGGCCCAAGACCTTCAGCCGTAAGGAGATGAGGAATTACCTGCAACACCAGGCAACTCACAATAGCGTCCAATTCGCTCCAAAGCAGCAATCCTCACTCTTGATACTGTTGTGACACTATTGAGACTTCTACTTAGACTGCAATTGGGTAGGGGATAAAAGGGATCGAAGATCGGCTGTTCTTCAGTTTTGACATGAGAATCCACAATATTCATCTGACTCTCACTCTCGTACCATGCTTGTTGAAGGTTCTTTTCTTGTGCAAGTGCTATTGACCCTTTCTTCACCAAACGTGACATACTTAAGAGAGCGGAATGTCGCGAAGTTCGTTACTTAGCCTAGAAACTCACTCAAAATCCACTAACCATGCCTAACGAAGAAAATGCTTAAATTTACAAACTTGCTTCTCTCAACAATCTTCTCTTTATGTTCCATTCATGAACGCACAACTGATGGAAGATCAAAGTAGCTCTTTACATGCAAATGCCTCCAAACACCAAAAACGAATACAACTCTCTCTCTCTCTCTCTCTCAGATTTGTTCTTGTAATGTCCTGATCTCATTCTTCCATTGTCTACCTGTACAAGTAAACTATACACTCTTCTGCATATCTAATATCAATTTATCATCAGAGTTCTACACCTCAGTCAAATTTTAAGATTAAGACCAGAGCCAGATCTGCTTCTCTGAACTATCTGCTTTATCAAAAGCATTTCTGATTCATCAGTGCCTTCATCTTCACTCTCGCAGTCACCATCGGACACGCAATTACTGGAGAAGTTATCAGCTGAAGTCCCGTTTTCTCTTCTGTCATGATCATCGCATATAGGACTCCGATGTGGAGATGATAATTCTGTTTCATTATGAGAAACTACTCTTGCAGAAACAATACTCTGTGAACCCAGAAACTGGACCAATTTTTGACTGTTATCGAGAGCTATCTGTAAATCATCAATGCGCATTTCAAGCCTAGACTCGATCAACTCATGGAGCCGCATACTCAGCTCCCACGGTGAAACAGCATAATTTGCAGGTTTGGAGCAATTAGTCCCGGTAAATGTTGTTTCACTTCCTGACTCAGATGTGCCATTGGCCATTATTGGATTTAAGTCTCCTTGAACTATATCTGGCTCAAAATCTGGATCGATCTACATAACAATTTAAACGAATCACCAAATGTATCAGATATTAAAAATCTTAGAAGTTCCAATCATTATCGATCTTTACAAGATCTATACAAGCCATTTTCCCTTTCCCCTTTTCTTTCTTAATTTCTTGAGTGAAAAGTTTATTAAGACTCGGTATTTTTCAAATAATAACACTTTCACAATTGAATCAACTAAGCAAGAACAACACAGAATTGACAGATCCATAGAAGAAATTTTTTGCTCCAACAGAAAAAGTGGCACAAAACTTAGACTGGAAGCAACAAAACAAACTCAAAACCGGTGTAAGATTCTGCATAAAAGATGATGCAAGACGACATGAGTTGAAGAATTAAAGGCAAATAATAATTACAACACTCTTCCCTATAATTATATACATTTAAACAAATATCCGCTCTTGGTTTCAAAATTACACAAACCTTCCTTATAACTTGTTTCCACCTTACAGTTACCTCCTTTAATGATGTCATTATTCCAATTTTAGTAAATTGTTCCAATTGTTCTCGCATAAACGGATATTGCAATTCAAGTTTCTTAATAATTTTTTCAGATTTAACTAAATTTCAATGATCAAAAGAGGGCATCAGTAATTTTGAAACCACGAGGAGACGTTTTTGTAATTACACATAGCTAAGACGGAGGCCGGTGTAAATTGACTCTTTCTGACTAAGTTCTAAAATCAGAATGCATTTCTTACCTCAACAACAGTAGATATTCTCTCCAGTGTAGATGCCTTCATGTTATGTTCTAGCATCTCCAGTTCAGATTGAAGTTCTGCCTCTATTTTGCTCAATAGCTCAAGGTGCTCTCTGTTGGTATCATTCGCCTTTAGACTATCAGAATCTGTCGATTTGTTCAGTTTCACATCAGAAGGGGATATGATTGGCTCCTGAATCGACAGAGGTGAGCGAATTTCTCCTGAAGCATCAGTAAGATCCTTCACAATCAGCATTTCTTTCATATCGAGTTCCTCATGTAAATCTTGAACTAGACTCTCCATCCTGCTTTAACTGCTTGTTCAACTTGTCTACTTCGTTTTTCCAGGATGATGTGGCAGACAATATCCCAATAGTCATTCCGGTAATGAAAAGAAACATTGAATCAGGCCCTGATAACACAAAAATTGGCACAATATACACCAAAAGTTTTAGATACATAGTTCAGTTGATTGTTAGTAGAAAGAAAGAAAATGAAACTAGCTGAATCCCTGACTAAGCAATGAAGTCTAAGTTTCTATAAATTCAATATTTCTCGGACAAAAATCTACGAGAAAACAAACTGATCTGAGGCAATGACTAATCTAACTCAGTAACATAGGTATTCCAGAGTGATTCTTCGAGGGGCAGTTGAAATCCAATAGCTAAACAAACAACTATTAGTATAGGCTTCAATTCTACAATTCCGTTACTAGTTACTATGTATCAAGCTGGTAAACAATTTGCAAAAACAGAAGCTATATGTTCATTTACATTGATTGGAATTCATATCCAAACATAGAACATGACAATCTTCAGGCAACGCTCCACAAACCTCATCAATGAAGACAATAATACTACGAAAAATTTGAGACTCCATTGTTTTTTAAAGCAATACAGATTAGAAAGAAACCAGAACATTGATCATAGATGCAGCCCAAAACATGCGGATGCGAGCGCGCGCACACACACACACTAGCTGGAAAAGTGAAATTTGGATCAACCTTGTGATCCTCCAGTCACCCCATCACCAGAGCCACTCTGCTGCAAATTTCCACCCCACATTTTCTGCCTTCTTTCAAGCTCCTCAACTGATTCAAATTGTTCCAAGGAACAAGACCTCAACATTGTATCACTCACTTTCAAGGTGACCCCATTTTCCCTTAACCTCTCCTCCTCAAACTCATGTGAAAAAGATGAATAACTGCCCGACCTGCTCGTTATTCGGCTTCCATCGGTGACCAACACCGGCCCAACCGTAGACATGGAAGGATACAAACATGCAGTATCTTCCACGTTTTCGCGCTCCATACACAACTGTGAATCAAGGAAACCCCCAATAGAGTTCAGTGGCCTCAGCGGCTGCACACGGTGCCTCCTACTTCTAATGAACTTGCCTCTATTGAAATTTGTACTCTCACCATCTTCAAATTTCACGCTTTCTTCCGAAGCATCAGCACTGGTAGAAGCTGCAACAGCTTCGGTAGCCCTATTGTCTATTACATCAATTTCTTGAAACTTAGCATCTGAATGATTCTCCAAATCTTGTAATGCATCATCTTGAGCTCTTTTTTGAGCTAATCTGCGTAACGGGCACGTTTTTTCTCTTAATTGCTGAAGAAAATTTCTGGGTTCTGATTGAATTTTGTATGAGTACTTGTATGAAGATCCAACTTGACTTTCTTTTTTATCTAGTGACAGATTTTGCAGGTTCTTTGCTATATATCCAGCTCCGGCAGCAGCTGCAACAACCCATAAATCCATTCTTTCACGAAACAGCAATCAACCCTCTTATCTATCCAGTTTCTGAGGAAAAAGTCATCAATTTTGACCCAGTTTTGATGAATCAAAGGTTTCTGCATACAGTGGAGATCTTCTAGAAGAAACCCACCAAAAAAGACTGAAACTTTGGCAAGAAAACCTGAGGTAAAAAAAAAAGCTATCGAGCTAGAAATTTGATGGTTAGAATGAAATATTGAAATTATTTGATCAAGAATGTTCGCTAAATTGCGTGTCAAAATCTTGAAATGGGAAATCTATAAACTAATAAAAGAAATAGCCACTGATCGTGATTTTTAACGAGGGATGGGCTAAAAAGTCAAAGATTTTCGTTATAAATCATGGTCTTGATTTAAAGCGCGAAGCTTGAATTTGTACAATGTTTTTCGGTTTTTTTTATTTGTTTTATGTGAAACCAGGGCTTGTTTGGGAGGCCCATTTTATGTCGCTGGCTTTTGGAGCCACCAGATTTTGGATTGTGAATATGAGACCCTCGTTCAATTCAATATCAGATTTGTTGTTTCTCAGTTTTAATTGAAAAGGATTGATCTTTTTGGTATCACCATGGAAGAATTAGGAACACAAGGTTTCTTTAAATAGTAGTACTAATAGTGTTACAGTCACTCGCAACAATTATACTTATCTTCTTTTCTTTTTTGTTATATATATATATATATATATATGTATATATATAATTGATGTCTTATGTGTGATACTAATCGAAAGGATTTCATTAGTAAATGCTATAAGATCTTGTACATTGGAGCCCATGTAACATAGAATTATCACATACATGTGGAATATGATGGTTTTTTTTATAATTTCACTATACTTCATAGGTAGTAATTGTAATCTATCTTAATTTGAATAAGGGCAACACTGACGTATTCTCAATTCCATAAACTTAACATTGACCGGCCAAGTTAATACGATAATGATAATTTCTTATACGTGAAGGTGTTTTTGGCAATTTCATTGTATCTCCAGCGTGGTGAGTGTAATTTTTCCTTTATTTTATTATGTTTCTTTTTCTATCTGATTTTTGGCAGAATTAAGTTATTTCATGAAGATTTGCTTTCGGAAAAACAGTGAAAATTTGGTTTTTTGAGGCTCTCTGAGTCTAAGTAAAAGAAGGGCAGTTCAATTTCTTGTGTATTTAACTGGAGACAAATAAGTGTTCCACATAGTACAACAAAGTGAGAGGCAAAATTGAACACCTGCACCAATTCACTGATTCTCCCTCTACACAAACACCGTTCTTTATTCCCATCACAACAATGTTACTTAATTGCAAATGCCAATTACAGAACCTTCCTCTTGTTCCTTCTAAAATTAAGATGAGAAATGCACGAATACCTTCGGCTGGATTAATAAGACAATAAGACATTGAAATCTTGTACACGATGTGCCAATCAAGAAGCCAGGGTCATGCTTGGGCAGCTATCCACAGCACAGGCCAAAATGTCTCTATAATCGCGTGTTATCCTGAAGGAATCATAAACCTTGCCATCTCTGCTCTTTTTATACTCAAACAGCAAATTCGAATGATCAAATGCAGTCAGCTTCACAAACCCATAATCAAAATCCCTGAAAATGCTCCAGTTGGGCTTTATAGTTGAGAATTCCGAAAGGCTAGCACCTCCTCCCCCAGCAACCACGTGTATTGTCCCGTTCAAGCTACCCTTGTAATAATGTGTTTCCTTGTTCGTACAGATATTCTGCAGTTTCAGAAGTTAAGTATTCAAAAAACTCCGAGCCAACTTAAGAGTGCTTCGTATTCAAGATAAGGAGAAAATCGTAATGCTGATAAATGGAAGGAAAAGGATAAAAAGCTGACCTGGTATACAGGACAAGTCCTCTCATAACTGTGAACGTGGCCATAGAAAGCTAAATCAACTTTGTACTTCTGCCAAAGTTTTTGAAGGTCCTCTCTCCCCATAGGTTCTGCAAACGATCCTTCCATTGCATAGAAGGCATTGGAAGAATAACCGAGTACACGGTGTGCAAGGAAGATTAGCCACGGTTGTTTCCTTCGGTCTACAGATGCCAGACAGCGCTCAATGAAATTATATTGTTCACTTCCTTCTCTCCAATCATGTTCTGTGTCGGCTATACAGAACCGGAACATGCCATAGTCAGTGGAATACCTGCCAAGTTGAGCAACAACAATCAGCCTTCTTCTTCCTCTCTCTCTCTCTCTCTCTCTCTCTCTTCCTTCTTCAAAAGAAGAAAGGTATCTAAAAATAGATCATATCACCGTACCAGAATTTAGCTCGATTTTCAGCAGGAACATAAAACATAGTTTCAGCCAAGACCCCACATTCGCCACCTGAATCCATTTTACTATAAAATGAACCTGTTCCAGGCCAGTCGCGCTCATGGTTGCCACTGCAGAGAGAACCATCAATGTTACATAAAAGAGAGAAGATAAGTGCATGATCAATCACCATTTCTTTTAGAAACTATAGTGTACCTGGCAATCATGTATGGTATTCTAGAAGCAATTGGTTCGATTTGAGAAGTAAACTGATCCCATTGTGAAATATATCCATTAGCATAACAGATATCTCCAATGTGAAAGACTATATCGTAATTCTTCAAGTCATCAATGAGCTGCTTGGTTGTGTTAAGGGATCCACGTTGATAATCATTGTACTCGTTGGAACCATCAGCTTCATCCTACAGTAATAAAGTGATAATAGAAACACTCAACCACAAGATACCTAAAAATGGAAACAATAATTGCCACTCATTCAGCTACAATTCAGATTCACATATATGAGTGATATTATGACATGACATGGATCTTATGTTCTTTTCGTATAGAGCAATACTCAGGTTATTAATGAATTAACAAGAGTAGCGTGGATATATTAGTATACATGTAAGCAGCATATTTTGGAAAGAGAGGAACCTTGCCCATGTCGCCAAAAATGATAACACGCTGTATAGAGTTCTGACCGGGATATGGGGATGCTTTGAACTGATAAAGATCACTCCAGATATATGTACCGTTGAGCAACTTATGCCCCAATTTGTAGGTGTACCTGAAAAATCAAGAATAAATGGTTTCTCAAAATTCAGAGACTGAAAAATTTCGTTCCGGTATTAGTTGGCTATTATCCAAATATATATGAAGTTACAAAATGTTTCTAAAAGGTAAGATATGAGATGGTGAAAAGGGAATCAAAACATTTTGGAAATTACATTGAGTTGGGCCATAACTCCTTCAGAAAACCCGTATGAATGAATCCAGGATCACGCCATCCAACAGTTCTCGCAGGTGCACCTATAAAATAGCTTGTTTGTGTTGAATATTTGCCGTAAAAATTCAAACAGAGAACCGCTTGTTCTTTAGTTTATTATGAAAAACTAAACCAAGAGAGGAGAAGTTAACACACCACACATGCTGTTACGATCAATAGTCAATGTGACTGCTAACGAGCGTTTCTGTTCCCCTCCTTTTGGTCCCCATTTGACAAACGGCTCTGCTTGATCAATATCAAAACCGCTAGTCCAGGTTACGGTCATCTGAGTACCAAATTTGAAAATGAGTTATTTCTGACGAAATGCTTTCATATTGACGAAAATGTTGAAAATCTTCATCAAAAGACATGTGGTTGTGACATTTGAAGAGAAATGAAATATTTAGAGATTTAAACTCACTTCGTTCCATTCCTTCCCTTGTGCTAGACGTGGATATAGAGGTGCATTTGGATTGGCAAACGCAACTACATTTGACAGTGCCACCAGCTTTGGCTGTTGCAAGTTAAAATAGAGCACAGTCGAGACAGAATCAGCATAAGTGGAATCCATGAAATTATTTTCTATAAGTTAACTAAGGTATGAAAAACATATTCAAACAAAGAAAGTGGAAAACTATGAAAGAGAAAAACTTTAATATACATCTGTACTTGGTTGGATAGTGCTTCTGTGATTTTAGATCACAAATTTGGTAGTCGTATGCACATTATTTTGCAAAGATAGTAAGTATTTCACCAGGATGATACCCAAGTAAAAAATATAATGGTTCACATGATCACAAGATGAAAAAGAAGTGGAAAATTTTATCAGCTATCCCTTTAAAAGTTAATGTAGAATCAAACACACCAGCTCTCTTTCATTCAAAAATGGGGCATTGGACAAAGAAAGATTTCCAAGATTTCTAGAAAATTTAACTAAATGAAAAATCAGTCTGATCAATTTGTCCTAAGGATTCACTTTCACTATGTCATTGACAAATTTTTCCAGAACCCTAGTTAAAAAAATATAATTTGGGAATGCTGAAGTAACTTGAATTATATAAAGTATGAATACAGAAATATGGCAAATGATTTTCATTCGAGTCCAGCAAATGCTTTTGAGTTGATTGGCATTTGTTAACAGTAAATTATTGGACTGAGTTAAGCACTATTAAAAACTTGAAAAACCAACCGGTTTCAACTTATTTTTCTTAATACTACTAGATTTTGACAAGGTAACACGCACTCAGCATTTCACTACAAAGATTAAAATAGTCCAAAAAATTGTATAACTCCAGAACAGGGTACTTACATTTGACACACCACCGGAAAATAAAGCGAACGAGAAGTCTGATCTCTGGTTAATCAACTGAAGCTTCAGAGATCCTTTGCCTGTCTCTTTGTACTTTGGATTGCTAAAGTTTGCAAACTGATACTGCAGATAAATTGAAATATATGTATATCTACATTAGCCTTTTCTTAATTTGTGAATACATGTTTGGAAGTTATTAACTAACAAATTCATTGCAAAAAAGGGAATTGGACAAAACCTTTATAGGAGCTGTACACAGATATGGTGGGCCGACTCGTATATTGTCCGGGAGGCAGGTCGATGAACTGAAAAAGAATAAGTACAAGTTCTTTAAGTAAGGTTAAAACTGTCATTTAGAAGACATAACTTAAATCAATGTTGAAAATTTTGAAATATATTGTCTTCACCTGAAGTTGGCAGGAGAAAATACACCAATCCAGTCATTGGCTGATGGGCTTGAGCTGCTATATTCTAAAGTAACCCATTCTTTGTTTTCATTCTGAGAGAAAAGGTTTAAGTCAATAATATATAACCATCTAAAACATTCAGTTTCACAGCCACGTCCAATGAACCAGAGTGCAAATAATAAAAAGTCGGGAAAAACATAATAGCAGTGCAAGTAAACAACTGTCTGATTAGGACATCAATCATTCATTATGTTATAATTGGACGATAAGTAGTTATATAAATACAGGGCTTACATTGACTCCAAGAACTGAGGGTGAAGCTCTGATATAGGCATTATTATCTAAAGCAACAACAGTCTTCTCAATAGCAATTCTTGAGAGAGGTTGAACCCCATGAGATGTCACGTCTTTAAGGCTAACCAGAGCCCACAGAACCACCAAAAGGGTCACAAAAACTTTCATTGCATCGGGCAGAAAATTAGAAACCTGCCAAGAGGAGGACTAAGAACATATTAGTTAAACTTAAAACGAAAAGAGAAGAATAAAGGGAACCTTTTGAAATTTAATAAAAAATCTTGATTTGCAACTTTGATTGGTTAGCGCTACCAATCCAATGTCCAATGGTAAAATTACTCTCTTTGACGTCTGCCACAAATGAGCAAAGTTGCAAGAAATTTAAATGGAGGTAGAGGGGATCCATATTCCATATAAAAACTTGGTAGTCATTCCACATATATACACAAACTTAAGTAGCACTCCACATCTGAATCATCACCCACCCACACACACACAAACACATAGTAGTATGT
Organism: Petrea volubilis; assembly: GCA_026212405.1. Classification (NCBI taxonomy): domain Eukaryota; kingdom Viridiplantae; phylum Streptophyta; class Magnoliopsida; order Lamiales; family Verbenaceae; genus Petrea; species Petrea volubilis. The sequence goes on from JAOWBU010000110.1 coordinate 42,084, forward strand.
ATCTATACATCATTATGACATGTTTTGGAATGAATATCTCGAATAAATTACAAGCATAAATGCACCAAAAAAAAAAAAAAAGGTTGAAAGCTGCAGCTGTGCGGAGTCCCAAGTAAATTAAAATTTAAAAACCTGCAAGCGGGGCATCAAATTTCAAAAATCAACACACCATATACATTACTAAAACCTTCAGAGCATAACAAACAAGAATCAGCAGCAAATATGTCATTGAACACAAGAAAAACACACACACACACACACACACAGAGAATAACAAACAACAATCAAGAAAAGGTTCAAAATAAACACCAAAAGTTAGAAAATTACCTAAAATAAATGGAATCCAAGGATAGAAAACAAAGATTCGATTGAAGCTTGATATATAGTAGAGTGTACACACTGATGTGCTCTCGTTCTTTGTGACGGTTGTTGATAATCTAAGCGAAGCAGCGTGGAAATAAACATATGACTTTTTGGCTTGTGTTTGTGTAACGTAGTGTAGTTAAGTCAAACAACGTTTGGAATCTCCGGTGGTACATTCGAGGACTTGGTGCGGAAACAGGTTTTTTCTCCATGGATAGGTTGTTTGTATATTCTGATTTAAATTTAATTATATATTATATATTAATTTTTTTTATAAAATATATATCATACATAGTTGAATCTGGATCGTAGAGTATATGGGTAGAGCTCGTACATCCGGTCTATACAAGAATTTTTCTGCGTAAATATAGGATCTTTTAGTCTGAAATTAAATGACAAAATGATTCAGTTATTTTTATCTTCTTTTTAATGTTGATTTTAATTTTGTTTTCGTATTGACTTTGAGTGTTGACTTGGGCCTCAATAATATGATTCAAATCTTTAGATGCAGATTTTGGGGCCTTTAGCATTCAGTGAATTTGAAATTTTCTTTCTTTGTTTGAATTAAAGTTTTAAAGTTGGATGGGATTTAAATTATTATGATAAGACATAAACTTGGCATCGACTCTTGTTATGTTGCGTAAAAAATTTTAAACCATACCCAATTTAATCAAATCTAACAAATTATATAGTAAATGTATTAATACTTGTCTCTCTTTAAATTTTATATTACTTATATGATTAAGCGTAAAATATTTACCTTTTGATTAATATTGGTTCGATGGAACCAAATTTGATCAAGAATTTTCCTTGTGCATTTGAACTTTATTCTGTCGGGGATATTTTTGGTTATATATGAAACGAGTATAACTTATGGCATATATTAAGTTAGTGATTTACAACCATTTAATGCGTGCGCGAAATGGGAGTACATATAATTCTTCATATAACTTTATGTCAATTATTGGAGTTGGCTAGTGGAGTGGCCCAAAAAAATAAAAAAAATAAAAAAATGAAATTGAATAATAATTTAATTGAAAGTATAAGGCTGGAGAGCAATATTGATTTAATTTACAAAAAACATGTACCCTTATTTTGACTGATATTTGGACTCATGGAACTAAATGTTCTACAGCCTAAACCAACTTAGTTGCAAAGTGTTCACCATTTACAAAAATAAATTATAAATTGATTAAAACAACTTCCTAGCATAAAACAATTAAAGTTGACAATTCTAGTAGGGGTTGTTTGAAATCAACACCACCCATTTTACAAAAAAGAAGCAGACATTTGTTTTCCTACTTTTACTCAAAAAAAAGAAAAAAAAAAAGGCATTCCTACACACTTTTCTTATTTCCTCAAGCCATCTGCAACAATTCTCTACTTATTCCAAGCTAAGAAAGAGAACAATAAGCAGATGAGCATGAAGTGACAGTAAAAAGAGAATCCAAACTATGATGATGATTATTATTATAGTGAAAATTTGCATAAATAGTGAGCATCACAATAGTGCATCATAAAGAATGATAACATTCATGTCTATGTTGTCTAGGATGGAACTGGAACTCTTTCACCTCCCTTCAGCTGAACTTATCAGCCATAGAGAGCAACTATTATAGACACATTAAGCTCCACAAGATTTAACCGTTGCACCGGAAGCATGGGCGTTTTGTATCCATGGAGCAAAAACGGGTTGTAATTGTATTTAGCAACGAACTATAACGCGTGTAGCAACTTAATTGAGAAAATAAGCAACAACTTGTCAAGCAATCAAACCAGCCCAATTCTTGAAAGCAATCAAAGCTTCCATTTTCCTGAAGTTTCTCTTTCTCAACTTAGACACTTTGAGCTTCTTGTGTGTCTCCATGAATGCTTGCTTGTACCTCCACTTATCAACGAATATTTTCATCTCTTGAGACTTCTCCACAACTTGCATCACAGCGTCGAAGAAGCCACCCTTAACCAAAGCATAAAGAAATGCATCAACCAAGCTGTTATCCAATTTGAAACGTTTCTCTCCTTCAGCAGAAATCTTCCTCTTAACCTCATTCCACAGCATTAAAACACTAAAGTACTTTTCTATAGTGACATATCCGTTAATGAGGGATAGATAAGTTTGCTCATTCGGTTCAAACTGAAGGAAAATCATCCTCCTGAAAGTCCTCCTTGCATCCTCCAACCTCCCAGCCTTGCAGAAAGCATGAATAATCGAATTCCAATCATGAGTGCCCACATCAATTCTAGGGTCCTCAACAACCTCATCCAAAAAGGCCGCCATCAGTTCAGGCCGATGATGTTCTGTTAGACCGGTCATGATTGTCAAGTAACTGCCTTTTAACTCGCGTATCCTTGCTTCTCTCATGTCACGAAACAGAGAAAATGCCGACTGAAAATCTTGGCAAGACATTGATGTTTCTATTAGGGCATCAAAGGTACCAACATCCAACTTTAATCCCAAACTACAAAGGTCTGTGACCAATTGAGCAGCTTCAGCCGTTCTCTGCTCTTTGCAATAAGCCTTCAAAATTGGCACATAAACACCTAGTCCAATTGAAGCCCCTTGAGCATTCATTTCATCAAGGATACCATGTGCCTTGTCTAATAAACCAAGACTGACACAGGCAGTGATAACACCATATCCAAAAGATCTATCTACCACAACAGAAGAAGGTTCAAGTTTTTGAGACTCAATGATTAAATTTGCTAAATTCTTGTAAGTCCCATTTTGTACAAATCCTTTTACTACTTCATTACAAGTTTCCTGATTAAACTCCTGTCCTTCCCCTTCTGCCAAACTGCGTAGTATAGTAGCAGGAACTAATTCCAAATTACCCGACTTCACATATCCGCATACCAAATTATGAATATAATTCCTTTTATCAGAAATACCAAGCCTACCTATTAAATCCTCTAACTCAATCACCTTCTCATCGAGCCCCTTAACTGCATACAAATATGCAAGCAATCCAAAAGTAATCTCATCCGGCCTAACTCCCAAAACCGACATAGTCTCAACCACCTTCTCAGCATCAACAACTGATTCTACCTCACGACAGTAACATTCCAAGGCAGCATTACAAGCAACCAAGTCAGGCTTCATAAAATCCACCTTCTCATCAAAAGCAATCCTGCAACTCTCATGAAATACACCCAAAAAAGCAACAAAGCTCCCATTTCTCCTACACAGATCAATAAGAACATGCCCCCACATTTCAAAAGGCATGAAAAACCTATTCTTGATCATGCTTTTCACCAATGCAAACGCAGGGGCAGCAGTGTTGGCAATCTTCATGGAATCCAAAAGGGACTTCACGCTTTCGTATTCCAACAAAGATGGGTTCTTTTCCAACACAAAAACTACTGATGCAAACGCTCTCTTAAGATTGTGAGTGTCAGAAAGCGAGGACAAGTGTGTAATTAAAGAGTTGGTCAAGGGCTTACTGGGGAAAGAGGAGGAGTTGGTTAGAGTCTTGAATGACTTCCACGCCTCATCGGTGTTGTTACTGAAGAGGGATTGCTGGAGGGTTTCTTCAAGATTGCATTTTTGGACTTGGGAAACTGAGCTTGACATGGGATTCACCGGGGAATTTGAAGTAATTGATTCTTGTGGTTGAGTGGTTCTTTTGAGTGCAAAAAGAGAAAGTTGAAGGAATGAATAAAGACTTGGGGTCTCTGGCTCTGATGAGAAGGATCGTCTGGCAAGCATAAACAGAGGTACTCTCCGCATTTCTCTTCTTCAAACATTTACTAACAACATCAGAACTATAATCATACCAAGAAGATTGAATCAGCCGGTGGAAGTGGAACCCTGCCGCGGCTCTGGACTTTTGATGGCGACAAAAGCGATAGCCGGCGCAGGAATCGGAAAAAAGATTGGAGAAGAGAGAAGAGAGAGAAGGAAAGAAGAGAAGAGGTGGAGGAATAAAGGGGTGGTGAACAGTGGGGTTAAATATCAAAAGAATACGACGAATAAGGCGCTGGGCCGGTGGCTGTTTGCAGTCCTGCGGTGGTGGAACGCGGAAAAGAGAAAATAAGATGAAGAAGAAGGGTTCGGAAAATACGACACCCACCCCCACCCCAAAAAAAAACCAAGGAAATCACGACCCCCAAAAAAAATTGAAAGAAGAAGAACTTATATTACGAATAAACTTTTATTTTATTTAATGGTTTCAGGTTAAATTTTGATATCACTACATTTTGTTATTATATAAATGGAGTATAATAGTTGGAAAAATATATACGTATTTGAATATAATTATTGAACTACATCAATACATGTATGTATATGTATATATATATATATATTTTATTTATGAATGATTTGAGAAAATTAAATACAATTTTAAACACGTTGTTTACTTTTGTGAATGTTGAAAATGTAATTTATTTAATAAACGTTTATGCTTTCATATCATACAATGTCGATTTTAATTCAATATGTTAAGAAAAAAGAAACCATATATGTATCAGCGCTACGACTGCTCTTACCAATGCCCGTACCAGCGCTACAAGTCTCAGTAAACATTTGCTCCCTAAACTCTCAAGTCTGACTTATTCCATCTGTTCAATTTTCACATCAATCAAGAACAAAATCAGATCAATTTTGTTATATATTTTTTTATCATTAGTACCGTGTTCTTTCTCGTGTCATAATGTGTGAAAAAATTCAAATTGCAAGGCCGATAAACTCAAGATCATTTTATGTCTAGAACTCAAGCTGTTTGGAACTCTAAAATGGGCATTGCCAAAAACAGAGTGATGTGCATGAAATTTATGTTTAGTACAATGGTGCATATAAAGATATACGCGAACGTACAAGAAGCGAAAGATATGACCCAACAACAGAGTGATGTGGATACAGCAAAAGGAGACGGAACAGCACCTGCCCTTCCTAGATCATCACCGACGATACCGATAACGTTTGAAATTGAAATAGACTTGCAAAGATACCCCGTTCGAACGTACGCATAAACCCTTTCTTGCGCGAGCACTCCCATTCTTTATTGACAATGTGAAATGCAATGACTTGGTAAGGGGGGCCAGCATGAAACCTCATAATGCAAGTCTCAGCACTATCCCCATCTTTCTCTATGGTGAAAGTTGGAGCCTTCGATTTGTCCACCAGTTCAGGGTAGAAAATATTGAACTTGTATCCCTGCACATTTTTGGGGGTGGGTTGTCGTGATCGTAATGAGTTTGGTTGTATTTGTTCCACTCATAGCCACTGTGAACACGGTTGAAATACTTGGGCTTTCGTGGGCAATACTTATCATGGGAATGGAGGTTAATTTCATCGTTTGAACCTAATGCAACATCACCTTCCTCCAAGGCTCTCATGGCACTTCCCTCTAGGCGCTGGTTTCTCAATGCAACAGCAATACGTTTTCTGTCCAAAATGGCCTTGTCCTGTTCAGGATTAATTGCATCTAATTCATTTTCATCACCATCCATCAGTCGCGGCGAATATGATCCAGCTACTTCCTCTTCATCCTCCATTATATCTTGATCATCAACAAGTCCAGATATCCCTTGTTTCTTGTTGTTTTCACTCTCACATGGTGCCTCCACACCTTGCGAATGCTCACACAGCATCCCGGCATGGATTTCCTTTAGACAAGCCTTTGCCTTGTACACTCGGAGGTGTTTCAAAAGAGCTTCCCATTACTCAACCACCTTGGCAGCCCTGATCGCATTTGAGATTCAATCTGGGATTGCATGGATTCTCGTTCTCCATACGATTCCTCCTTGTAAAAGACTCTTAACGTCAGCCTCAACACGTGTGTGCAAACCAATCATCTCGGCACGTTCTAATGCGCCCCTTTTCCTGGCTTCAGCTAGTTCCCATTCACAAACTACCAAAAGGGCCCCCCAATGTCTTATACGTTCGGGAGTCGCCCTGTCTAAATCAAGCTGCATCTTTATGTCATTGCAAAACTCTTCGATTTCTTTTACACTCCTCAAACCCTTAAACTCCAAGTATGGCTCATTCATGGCCATGTCAAAATCATCCGAGTGATCAAGATATTTAACAAGTATATCAATGGGCTTAGCACGACCTTCACGGAACCGAATCTCAGACCTAATCATGCTCTGATCAAACTCAAACTCTTCTTCTGTCTTTTCCCAGTTTTCAAGCTCAGCTCGAGCCCGTTCCCTCGCCAACATCGCCATCTCTTCCTCATGTCTTCGTTTCTCAACTGCCCTTTCTTCTCATCTTTTTCACCTTTTCAATCTCAGCCATTCTCTCTCTCTGTTTCTTCTTCTCTACCTTTGCAGAGAACTCAGCAAGAGGCCTCACAAATTACAGAGTAGGAAGGATCCAGGTCACATACTTCTCCTATTATCCCCACCGCTCTTATACTTAGTGCTTGAACTGACGAATTAAGTGTTCAGTTTTCATTTTAAAACAAATTAAGGTTTATTAATTCTAGCATTAAATAGGTCGCACTTATATTTTAAACATAATCATTAAAAAAAATACTAAAGATTTAATCTTTTGATAAAAATATATAAGCTTTTCCAACTACCTTTAAGATTTAATCTTTTGATAAAAATTAATGTATATCTTAATTAAATATTATATAAATAAATTTCTATTGATATAATTAGTATCTAGTAATTTTAATTGCCAGGTAGTAAGTATATACACGAGAACAATAAGCTAATTTTTTTTAAGGTACCGTGCGACTAGCTTTTTGTGTATAAATTAGGCATTCATATGAAAATAATTTTAGGTTGTGAAAAAAATTGACAAATTTAGGCAATAACATTAAATATCAATATTATAATTCAAGTATAGCATTTAATAAAATTACTTTTGCTTATACTACATTTTCAAATGTATTTTGCATTGAATATATACAATTTATAATTATATATAAAATATTTTTTATTAGATACTTTCAAGTGCTTTCGCAATCAACTTTTTTTAGTTTTTACGCTCTCGCACACCTACACTCGCTCACACACTCAGACTCGCTTTATGTGACTTAGGGAAGGATTTGTGAGGAGATCTGTAAATTTGGAATAAGCTTCGATTTGATTGTTAGGGTAAGGATGAAGAGTAATATTCATTAAAACGGATAATTACATCCGCTATCCTTTCCAAATATTGAAAATTATAATTAATACCCAAAACTTAAAAATTATATTTATCCCTCGTCAACTTTCGATTTTATTCTTAATTTTTCAATATTAAAGACATTTTACATTAATATTGATTGGTACTTCATTAATTCTTTTGTGTGTATCTAAGTACACTTTTTGACATTCTCCGCTATTGATTTTATTTGCAGATTAGAAAAAACAACAGCAGGGCCCAAAAGAAAATAAAAAGGAAACATGGGATCAATCTCTAAAATTTTTCGATTTAACATAAATCCCAGCACCAACAGTTTCGTAGCAAGTGTAAAGCTCAGAAGCTACAATGGAAGGCGATGTCAGTTCAAGGCGGCCGCGTCGATCGGATACCATTGTGATCGAGGAATGGAACGGCACCGCTTCATCAGAGCTTAGGAAAACCGCCACCGTCACAGTCGCCGGAGACTCCGTGCA
>JAOWBU010000947.1:0-22687 GCA_026212405.1 Petrea volubilis
TGCTGTTCCAAGAGCCGGCCTTGATCCAAAATCCGATGTATATGAGCCTGTTGTCTTTTCCGCTTAACTAGGTTATGAAAAAACCTAGTGTTCCGTTCCCCTTCAGCGAGCCATTTCACAGCAGATTTTTGACGCCAAAAATCTTCCTCCATTGCAAGCACCCTATTTAAACCTGCACTAGCCTTGTTCATCTCCACCAAGTTAGCATCATTAGGATGCCTATCAAACAATTTTTCAGCCTCTGAAACTCTTCGTTCGGCATCCCCAACCTTGTCAAACACATTGCCGAACACGTTCCAGTTCCAATCCTTTAAGCAAGCCTTCAATCGTACGAGCTTGTCTTGGAGCCGTTGCATTCCATGTGAGCTCGTAGGGAATGCCCAGTTGTGAGCCACAACTTCGTGGAATTTAGGATGGCGAACCCACATGCGCTGAAAGCGAAAACCTGATGGGGTGATGATCACTTTATGAGACGGTTTGAGTAATAATGGCGAATAATCCGAGAGATGTCTAATGAGATGTACTGGCTTAAAATCATCAAACGTGTCGAACCAGCCGGAGGAGATTAGAATCCGATCAAGACGCTCCCATAACTTTCGATTGGTCCACGTAAATTGCTCTCCGATGAAACCTGAATCAATGAGACCGCAACTCTCAATGGCTTCATCAAATTCTTCCATGGCCCCTAGCTTTGGACGTGCACCTCCCTTGCGTTCCTCCACCGATCGGACAATATTAAAATCGCCTCCAATCAGCCATGGATCAGGAGTGGCAATAGATTGCATAACACTCCATAGTTCTCGTCTTGACGCTTTTGTATGCCGCCCATATACAAAGGAACATAAGACCGGCTGCGGCGGAGCACCAGCAGATACTTTTACATGCATAATCTGGTCCTCATTAAGCAGTAGCTGTAACTGTACTTTATCCGTATAAAAGCACCAAATATGGTTGCTAGGGTTTGCACAAACACCTGCAAAACCTAGCGTTCTCACCATGAAGCTTCTATCCAACTTGATCTTAGGCTCCAACACAACAAGAAGTTGAAGCTTATTCCTTTTCTTCAAGCTTTTCAAATAACGTATCTTAGCAAGAGTGCCAAGACCCCTGGCATTCCAAATAAGAGTATTAAGCATGAGAAGTATTAAAAAGAGCTTGTGGACCTTGCTTTACTCCTGGTGAGGCGAGGAGCAATCTCTGGGACACTTTTCTTCAGGTTGAGCGTCTTCTTCTTCTGTATTTCAGCGTTCATGGGCTTCTCTGGACATATGGCCGGGCTGTCCTTACTTTCTATTTCTTGTCTTTGGGGCTTTTTAATTTTGGCCCTATAAGGTGGATCATTCTTGGTGGATAAGTAACTGCCTGAATCCGTTTGTGAGTCCATATCCGCACTAGGCTGATCTTGATCCAACTCTCGTGAGTCCCCCAGCCCACTACCCGTCTCTTCTGGGCTGGACGTCCTAGTGCTTAGTCCATTAGATCTGTCCAAGATGACCTGCAAGCTTCATTCTCGCCCATTTGAAGGTATGTCGCCAGGGCCCGTATGTCTTGGGCCAAATGCAGTCGGGGTCTCCAAACCTGGTCGGGGCTGTGGCGTCCTCGAGCCCATGTCAGTAGACTCATTTAATTGCTGATCTTCTTGCGGCCCATCCACAACTGGGTCCACTTCATTAGGAGCTAATATGGGCTGACGAAAAGACTCATCAGCCCATTCCACTAAATTAATATCCTCAACAGCCAGCCCATTATCAGCAGCCACTTCCACGTTCTCCATATCCTCAGGCGTGAGAGTTTTTTCCACGTTGGATAATTCCACAAGCTTCTCTATCACGCTATCTCTATGATCATTATCCGATTTCCTTGGAGGCATATTCCTATCCATCTCTTGTTCAGTTAACATATCTCTTCCCTTATTCGTAGGAGCCTCTTCTAATCCCCTTGTTGTAACTAATTGAGCTTCCATTACCCTGAAAGCAGGCAACTCAGTTTCATTCTCTCTGCAACCTTCACCAGCCGAAGAGTCCAGGTCTGCCTCTGATTCCCTAAGAACCTCAAATTGGTTACCAACAGCTGTAGGATCAGCTTGTGTCAAATTTTTGAGTTTTCCAGCTCCAACCACACCCCTATTTTGTTGCGTCTGCCTTTTTCCATTCGTACCAGGACTATTCTCATTAAGAGTCCGTGTAGGTAAGACTTCTACCCACTGTAAAACTCTGGAACCACCTGCCTCTCCCACCACCGTGTTCTGGGTAGCAGTCACCATATTCTGGGCAGAAGCCGCCAGATTCTGGGCAGCAGTTGCCGGAACCTGCACTTTCTGACTTTTCAGCACCTCTTTTTGAGCGCGAGAGTTCTGGCCAACCTCAAACCTTCTATGAGGCCCTTGAAATCCCTCTTGATACTCTTGAATTTCCTCCTCTGTCAAGGTTTTTTCTTTACCTTTTCTCTTAGCGTCCAGTTTCTCACGTAAATCTCCCTGAAACTGTACGTTCTCATCAGTCTGATCTTCCTCTTCCACCAACAGTTTGCAATCTTTAGCTTTATGATCCCTACGGCAATATATATGGCAGTAGGGGGGTATCCACTCACACTCCACTGGTTGTTCAAAGAACCGATCACCATCTTTCACTTTCACCGACTTCTTAATTGGCTTAGTAATATCCACTTCCACACAAATCCTTGCTTCCGTCACCTTAGAGATATCTGCAGTGGGCTCATCCACCCTCAATGGATTCCCTATACAAGAAGCATTCATGTACAGTGCTGGGATGGGCAGAATGTGATAAGGCAAATTTGGCACCTTGAACCACACCGGACAAATGGGGGATTCGTAACTCGAATTGAAGTCCGGAGTCCATTTAAACACATGCATAGGAAAGCCATTAAAATACCACACCTCACGCATGAACAATCGAGAGTAATCGTCATGGTCATAAAGGTGAATCAAAACATGACTTGCATTAATTGAAACTAACCTGAACCTCCGTTTAAGGCTCATCTTTGTAAACATAAATCGCAAATTACTCAAAGAGGGGCGGCCATGTGAGAATTTTCCAAACAACGCATACTTAAACGTCTCACATAATTTCTCTTTCTCCATTGGGGGTGAAGACAACAATCTTCTCCCCATTATGCTCCACCACACTTCCAATAGGCGTAAACGTCGTCAAATCAAAATTCTTTTTCTGTTCCCTGGCGTCGGGAGCAAACGGATCCGTCGCCGGAGCAGTAGTCACTCCGACATATGACCGGCCGGATGGAAAATCCGGCGGCTTTTGGGGAGGATGGGTGACCGGGGGCTCACCCATGGACGACCAAGGGAGGCCGAAGTTTGGAGAGGATTTGGGAGAGAATTTCCGTGGGGGGGGTGGGGTGGGGTGGAGGAGAGAGAAAAACAAATGAGGAGGTTTAGGGTTTAGGGTTTAGGGTTTAGGGTTTAGGGTTTTTTTTCTTTTAATAAAACCGGCACGTGCCCGCCGTACGGGTTTTCTATGAGGACCCCACCCCTTTATTAAAAATGAAGAAAATTACAATGGAAAGTTTGAGAAATACATGTGTAAGCAAATTGAAAGTTCTAAATGTTTAAAAAACGTAAATGAGGAGTACTACTCCCTTTACAATAACTAGAGTAAAAATAAATCCTCAAGAAAGAGAAATAACAAAAAGCCCTTTAAAAACGAATATACTCTTGGGAACCTATTGTATATCCAGAAGCCCATGGAATTTCCATTTCTTCATGTGTGTAGATCGGCCAATGTGGATCATCAAAGAAATATATTATTTTTAGCCCAAAGAAAACGCCATCCTTCAGTCTTCGCACATCTTCAAGCCCATGGTATAACAAAGCAGCCCGGCTCTCCTAGATAGCAAGGTCGTGCACCCTTTTGCCTTGCTTGGTCCACATAATTATTCGGCCCAAACACAAGAACTCATGAAGAGGTAATGAGTAGGTCCACAACCTGTGCATATTCTAGACGTGAGCTGCATTTGACAGCCATAAATCTGGGCCCACTCTTAACTCTTTAACAATAATGATCAATTCCAGCAATGATGCATCAAGTCTCGAGCCCAACAATCTGCCTAATCCCTTAAACTTGTGTCCATTAATTGACTTTTGCAAAGCCCAATAGATAATTCCACCTAAAACACTACAAAAGCAATAGGAGAATGATCCCTCTCCGAAATAGCCATAAGAAGTAGAGAAATCAAAAATTCTATTGTGAAGCATCCTCAAGATCTGCCCCCTCAACAGATTTCGAAAATTACAAAAACCCCCCTGTACCAAAACAGAACCGAACAGCAGCAATAGCAGAGAAAACCAACTACCAGCCCAGCCTTCCCATAGCCCTTTCCTGTCTGCAGATAAGATGCAGCTGCAACTCTGTTTGTGAACAAGCTGCCTCCTCCCATGCATAGCATACAACAAAGGTTGCATGTAAATAAAATAAACCAGCTGCCACAACTGTCCCCTTGCTGGGTTTCGAGAGTAATAAAACCGCCTCTGGCAGGTTTCAGAAGTGCAGTAAGAGCACCCCATGACTGAGACCAACAAACCCACAACCCATGTCATAGACCCATAACCCAACAAACTAAGAACTGAGCTTGTAACAGTTACAGGTGTTTCCCCTATCAGCAAAAAATAATAAAAACAACTCCCTTGCATCCATCCCATAGCTGGAGAAGAACTCCAACTACCAACCCTCAGATGAGTGAAAGTAAGACAGAGCAGTAGCAACAATGAAAAATTACAAGTGCCCCCCTGGCAGCTATCAAGAGCAACATAATCCTCCCTATAGCAAGACCCGCCCATGAACATACTAGTCAACAACACACAAATGCTAACTAGCCTCGCTCGAAAACACTGAGAACAGGATCCATGCGTAACCCACTGCTGAACCTCCACATAGGCATGTGACAAAACACACACCAAATTGCACTAATTTTCTGCTAGGAAACCCCCATAACCAACCGTACAACCACAACACCACAAAAGAGCCTGTATATAGAGTAGAAAAATGCACACACTACATAGATCTTTTAAGCAAAAGACACAATCAGAAAGTAGGGCTAGAAAAATTACGCTTACCCCCCTGCTGTCATCAAAAAATTTGCAGCAGCTGAAAAGGTGGCAAGACCTTGCATGGTAACAAGCTAGAGAACCAAAACCATCCACGATCCCACAACTAAAATTGTGAGACCAGCATGACCAATGAACGTATGCCAAAGAACCACCAACCATAATAACAAAGCAATTAAGAATGTCTAAGAGATGGAATGTCCCATCTATCCATCTTCAGCAAGCCTCTGATACGCCCCGGGATATCCAAGCTGTCCAATACAGCAGAAGAAGCAGTTTCACATGCATGATTGGCAAGAAAATCGGCCACTTGATTGCCTTCTCGAAAAATGTGTGTGACCCGCAAGTTAATATGGCTCATCAACTCTTGGATTTTCATCAAAGGATGTTGCAGCTCCCAAGGGCCACAAAAACAATCCTTTATCATGTTAATGACTACTTGGGAGTCAAGCTCCAGCCATACGTTTTGTAAGCCCATGTCAACGCATATTTGCAAGCCTTGTGAAACGGCTACCAGCTCAGCATAGTTATTCGTTTTCCCACCCAAATAGGAGAAGAATGCCCCACAAACAGGCCCATGGTGATCTCTAATCACACCCGCCGAACCTGCTACACCGCTACTCCCTTTTGCAGCTCCATCCGTGTTCAACTTATACCAGCCTTGTTCTGGCCTTAGCCACCTCACAATACGGACGGCCGAAGCAAGTTTTTCATGGAAAATGAAGCCCCACTTGTGAGCAAGTGACAAGTACCCCCTCCAATGACCTTTTTGAAAATTCTTGCTCTGATATATGATGGAAAGGGAATTAAGAACCTTCCAAATGATGCGTGAATAAAGGAACTTTTTTTTCCTATGCTTGGAATCATTCCGTGCTTCCCATATGTGCCACAAGACAAGCATGGGGATTAATGCAATCACATGGCCTTTGCCCGCGCTATGGTTCTTCCAATACTTTAACATAAAGGTGATAGAATTTGTCTCCGGACAAGAGATGTTAAAAATCTCCGCTAAGGAACGCCAAACAACAGTAGCTTTGCTGCTGCGCAGGAAAAGATGCGCAAAATCTTCTTGATGGTGACAACATTGGCACTTTGATACAATCTATAATCCCTTTCTTTGGAGCCTAGAGTCCAACTCCAGCCATTCGTTCACTAGTCTGACCAAGAAGATAGAGATTGTGGGCCGCACTTGTTTCGACCATACTGTACCATACAAAGGATCAGCTGATCTTGGCGTTCGGATAAGATGCCATGCAGATTTTGTGCAAAATGAACCTGTTGGGAAGCCTTTCCAAAGTACTTTATCAGCCCCGCCCCCTGCTATAGGGACTTGGAGAATACGCTGGACCCAAGACTCGCTCAGTACAGCCCGAAGTGCCTGACTATTCCAGCTGCCATTTATCCAGTATGTATTTACTGGCTCGAGTTTGCAAATCCGCCTATTGAGGTGCTGCGAGAGGGATTGCCCATCCAACCAAGCATCGTACCAAAATGAGCAGCGTCCATCACCCAAAATCCAGAATAGATTGGCCTCCACTTTTTCTCGAACGCTGACCATCCGACGCCAAATATGTGAGTCTGTGTTAGAATGAGGTGCTTGTGCCAGGTGGAACCATCGGACATATTTTTCTTTCACATATTTATCCCATAAAGAGTCTTGTCGCCTGAATTTCCACCAGAGCTTCCAAGAGAAGGATTCCACGGTATCATTCAAATTACGTACCCCAAGTCCTCCTTCATCCACCGGGTAACACAAATTACGCCATGTTATCCAGTGTATCTTCTTTTGTGCACCATAATCTCCCCAGAAGAATTTATTAAACATCTTTTCCAAGTTATCCAAGACTGATTGAGGGGGTTGAAGCACCTGGAAGAGGTAAATGGGCATTGAGTTTAGGACACTCCTGATGAGCGTAAGTCTTCCTCCATAAGCCAGAGCCGTCTTCTCCCATCCTGATATTTTGGACTTTACTTTATCCAAAATGTCAGCATATAAGAGCTCTTTTTTGTTGCCAACATATAAGGGTGCCCCTAAGTAGGTAATTGGCAGATTCGAGAGGCGGAAACCGGTCACAAAACTCAAATACTCTTTCTGCAAGCCTTTGCAATGTTTACTCAGTATAAGTTGACTTTTGCTACAACTTATGAGTTGCCCCGAAACTGCCTCGTATGTACGTAATAAGTCCATAAGTTGTGAAATATTCGAGCCATGGGACCTCGCAAATATGACAATATCATCCGCGTACGCTAAGTGTGATATGACTGTCTGCGCTTTATCCTCATACCTGAGGGAGAACTCCTTCTGATATAGATTATCCAATGATCTGGATAACCATTCCGTAGACAGGATAAAGAGCACTGGTGATAATGGATCTCCCTGCCTTAATCCTCTAGAAGATTCGAAGAACCCAGTAGAGACACCATTGATAAGTATAGAAAAATGGCAATTCTGCACGCACCGTCGTATCATATCTATCCACTGATCAGAAAAACCAAACGCCTTGAGTACTTGATAAAGGAAAGGCCATTGCAACCGGTCGTACGCTTTAGCCATATCTAATTTAGAATGACCTTATCCCCTTTGCATCTCTCATTCAGACGGTGCACTAGTTCTTGTGCAAGGAGGATATTGTCCTGGATTGACCTCCCCGGTACAAATCCACTCTGAGCCTCAGAAACCACCTTAGGGAGAACTAGACAAAGTCTCTTATACATCAACTTAGTAACAATTTTGTTGGAAACGTTACAAAGGCTGATGGGTCTGTAATCAGCCCAAGCAGATGGAGAATCCGTTTTTGGGATTAACACCAAGGTTGTAGCTTCAAATCCCCTCGGCATCTCAGAACCATTAAACAAATCCACCATGGCCTCATAGACATCCTCTTTTATGATATCCCAACAGTGCTGATAAAACAGCGATGTGTATCCATCGGGGCCTGCCGCACTGTCTGGACTTATGTCAAATACGACATCTCTAACTTCCTCCATAATAGGCCTTCGACTGAGTTCATCAGATTCTGGTTTGTTTATCAGTTCCGGGATGCACAACATTTCATCAGGCAGTAGGTCCACATCATTTGAGCTCAAAAGGTTTTTGAAATACCGGACTGCCGACTGCTTAATATCGTGGGCCTTCAGAAGCATGCAGTCACCATCCTGAATCCAATGGATAGCAGATTTTTTCCTTTTCTTTTTAACGAGTGACTGAAAAAATTTTGTGTTACGCTCTCCTTCAGAAGCCCATCTACAAGCAGCCTTCTGCTTCCAATATTCGTGCTCCAACGCAAGGCATCTTGTTAACTCTGCAGTAGTTCTGCTTAGATTAGTCAGATTGAAGTCTGATGGGTCGTTCTCGAAAGACCTTTCCCACTGCTGTACTTCGGCTTCCTTAACGGCCACCGCATCAATCACGTTACCGAAAACCTGTTTGTTCCACTGTTTGAGCCCAAGTTTAAGGCGGTGTAACTTATTTTGAAGCTTTTGCATCCCCTTCTCTAGTAATGGTTGGTTCCAATTTGCATTGACCATATCCAGAAACCCGGGGTGTTTACACCACATATGCTGAAAGCGAAATGTAGAAGGGCCCTTGAATTCATTATTCTCCATTTGAACCCACAGCGGCGCATGATCGGACTTATAGAAGTGCAAATGGTGGACTTTGGTTGTAGTAACCACCTCTGACCAACCGTTAGAGGGTAGTATTCTATCCAAGCGTTCCCATTTTCCGTTCTTGCTAGTCTAGGTAAATGGTTTGCCAATGTAGCCTGCATCAGTAACCTCACAATCATGCACGAACTCAGAAAACTCCTCAATAGATCGCAGCTTAGGTGCTGCACAACCTTTCCTTTCTGATACCTGTAGAACCGTGTTGAAATCGCCCACCAAAAGCCACGGGCCTGCTGTGCATAAAGTCCTTAAATTATCCCACAAAACTCGCCTTTGCCACCGTGAACATTTAGCATAAATAAATGTGCAAGTGACCGGTGTGGAAAACAAGGGATGGGACACCGAGACATGAAGGTACTGCTCATGATCAACGAGTACCTCCACTTTAGTATCAGAGTCACTGAATAGCCATATGTGGCCCGAACAATTGGAAACGACTTCCTGAAATCCAAATCTCCTAGTCATAAATGTAGTATCCAGGTTGATCTTGGGCTCAAGAAGGACCATTACATTCAACTTCTTTTTCTTTCTAAGTCGATGAACATAATATTGCATTCGGTTGTGCTGGATACCCCGCACATTCCAGACCAATAGGTTGTTCTGCATCATTAAACATAGTTGGAGGAGTTACCGTCTTGAGTGTTTTTGGTCTTGCTTCTAGTTTGTCGCTAAGTACGAGGCACGTTATCAGTAACTTTCTTTGGATTCTTCTTAATATTACCAGCTGCTTCATTGATGTGGTGGTCTCTCTCATCGAATGAATGTTTTCTTCGGATCTTGGACTGCTCTCGCGCATCATCAAACATTACGTCTTGGCTAATAAAGGCTGTGGAGTCACCCGTATCATGAGAGTACCCAATTGAATTGTCTTGAGTAAATGACGGAGTATCCGCTGTTGTGTTAAGCTCACATCTCATCTGACTAGCATGGGGGTTGTAAGAGGGCTGCTCAATCTGGGATACAGTAGCTAATGCAGTGCAATTCGCCAAGGTGTTGTCTGTTGCACCCCTTGAACTGGAGAAGTGAAATTATCCAACCTCGGGCTAGCGACCTGGACTAACATCTCACGCGAAGAGATAGCAATGTTGCCCGTGGAAGAATCTTTTTGGATCAAAGGCTGCTCTACTTGAAATCCGATGACATCCTCTTCTTGACCCGCCAAACGAGCGTACCCTGAGTGGCAAGAGTCAGTCGGGGGAGCCAAATTTCCAACCTCCGTGCTTGGTGAAGACCCGCCCAAAGCACGAGGCACATTTTTGGGCCTAACACTCTCCTTTCGGCCTGCCAAGCGAGCGCACCCAACTTGGCAAAGGTTCGTGGGAGAGGCCGTTGCCCCATCTATTGGCAAAACAGCATTAACACATGAGTAAACGGGCTGATTTGCGTGGTTTTGTCCTTGATTTTGGGAGCCATCCTTTCCATACGCAATTCCATCTTGAGTATCACGGAAAGGAGTATTACCAGGTTGACCAATAAAAGGATGTAAGCCATCCTTGCGAGAACCATGGGGCTGTTCAATGTGCAGGTTTGACCGCACATTAGTGGTGTCGGGTTGAATCTCCTTGTCGAGGTTACGAGAATTGCTGAAATCATTTCCAGTTGGGGTTCCATCTGGGAGCTTCTTGGCAATGTCTTGGTCACGCGAGGTTTAGGGTTTAGGGTTTTTGTTTTTAATAAAACCGGCACATGCCCGCCGTAGGATTTTCTGTGGGGACCCCACCGCTTTATTAATAATCACAAAAAAGTTACAAAGGAAAGTTCGCAAAATACATAAGTAGCCGAATATGAAATCCTAAGTATCTAATAAGCTGTAAATAAGGAGTACTACTCCCTTTACAAGTAATGTGGGTAAGATAAAAGTATAAATTAGGAGTACTACTCCCTTTACAAAAGTTGTAAGTAAAATAAAAGCATAAATTAGGAGTACTACTCCCTTTACAAAAGGCAAAAAAATTAGAATACTCCTCCAAAAATAGGTGGGTGCCTAATCCAAAATATTTATCCGCCAAGAAACAATGGTAAACATTCTTTTGATCAATCTTGTAGCTCATAGGCCAAGTATAAAATTAGCCATTCTTGTAGAAATGGCAGCGCACAGTACAATAAATGACTCCAAGCATCTCAAAATACGGAGTTCTACTCCTTTTACAAAAATGTGGACAATAAATCCCTTGGAGATCACCAAAATAACCTGATCACAACGACTTTGAAGACCCCCAAGCTCAAGTTGAGGTCTGTGGTGGGGAACAAACAGGAGCAGCAGCGATCCACTCCACAGCTGTGTCTGCACCAGCAGCAACAGGACAGCCAACGTCCTGTTCTCCCCAAAAATATTTCGCTGACACGCACACCTGCTCCGATCCTTAGCAAATTGTCCAACAATGTTTGTAATCTCCCAATAACACTTCCTTTTGCCAGAAAAGAAAAAACTGCAGCAGCTCTGTTTGTACACAGATTGCCTTGTAGACAGGTTTGAAAAATTATAGTTACCCCCCTGGCAGGTTTTCTGATCCAAAAAATCCCCCCTACAGCTGGGGCTGCCCAAAAACCAGAACCACCACAAGGAAGCCTCAAGAGCAATAACCAACCACACACAAATAGAGAACCAAACCCAACACAGACCCCAAGAGTAGGCAATCCAGTCACAAACCAACCAACCGAGCATAAGCCAAAAATTAAACATAGTCATAACAAAAACAAAATTAAGGTTTTCTAAAGTTGGGAAAACCCCACCGGTCCATCTTTAGAAGGCCTTGGATTTTACCTTGGATATTGATAGCCTCCAGAACATTCGAACAGGTTGTCTCGCAAGCATAGTTAGCAAGGGAGTCGGCAACTTGGTTCCCTTCCCTAAAGATATGAGGAATTCGCACGTTCAGCTTTGCCATGGTAAGCTGAATTTTGATCAAAAGATGTTGCACATCCCAAGGTCCCTTTCGTGCCTTAATCCAAGAAATCACCACTTGGGAGTCAAGTTCAAGCCAGACATTTTGAACCCGTCTTTCCAAGCAAATGTGAAGACCACGTTCGACAGCAGCTAACTCAGCATAATTATTAGTTTGGCTACCCAAATACGAGTAGAAAGCCCAGCAAACATGACCTTTATGGTCCCGCAACATGCCTCTAGCTCCAGCTGGGCCCGGGTTCCCTTTAGCAGCCCCATCCGTATTCAATTTAAAGGTTGTGACCTCGGGTTTTAGCCATCTAACAATACGAGCCGCCCGCATTGTATTTGACTTAAAAGTGAACCCCCAATTGTAGGCAAGTGATAGGTAACCTTTCCAATGCTTTGCCTCAAAGTTGTTACAGTTATAAATGATGTAAAGTGAATTAAGAACTTTCCAAATAATTCGTGAAAAAAGGAAACTCTTCTTGCTATGCTTCGCGTCGTTCCGTGCCTCCCATATATGCCAAAAGGTAAGCATTGGGACGAGTGTGCAAACATGTCCAGCACTAACAGTATTGGGCCTCCAATATTGAAGCATATGCGTAACAGAAGTAGTATTCGTGTACGGGACATTAAAGAGGTCCGCCAAGGTGCGCCATATAGTGATGGCTTTGTTGCTGCGGAAAAAAAGATGTTCAAAGTCTTCTTGGTTCCCACAACATTGGCATTTGGATGCAATTTGAATCCCCTTCCGCTGCAAGCGATGATCCACCTCAAGCCATTCTCTCATTAAACGAAGAAGGAAAACTAAAATAGTTGGCCGAAGTTGCTTTGTCCAAACAGACTGCACCGCTGTATTTATGGGTCTCGGCACCCTTATTTGCTGCCATGATGACTTGGTGGTGAAATCTCCCGTAATTGAGCCCTTCCAGTGGAGTTTGTCGGGGCTGCCGTGGTTAATAGGGACGTGAAGGATCCGTTGAACCAAAGCATCAGGGAGCACCTTGCTAAGAGCATCAGTATCCCACCTCCCTTCAATCCAAAAAGTGTGGACAGGATCAAGCCGACACACACTTCTATTAAGTGTCCGGGAGAGTGGTTGCTCATCAAGCCATGCGTCATACCAAAAAGAACATTTCCCATCACCAAGAGTCCAGAAGAGGTAAGATTCCACGCGGTTTCGAACCTTAACCAAACGCCGCCACACATGTGAGTCCGTTGAAGAAACAGGTGACTAGGACGGGTGGAACCATTTAACATACTTCTCCTTCATAAATTTGGCCCACAGGGAGTCTTGCAATCTGAGTTTCCACCAAAGTTTCCATGAGAAGGCCTCCACCACATCCTCTAGTTTCCGAACACCCAATCCGCCTTCTTCCACTAGATAGTACAAATCAGCCCATGTAGCCCAATGGACTTTCCTCTGGGAACCGTAATCTCCCCAGAAGAATTTATTAAACATCTTATCCAACAGGTGAATAACCGATTGAGGAGGTTTCAGCACTTGGAACAAATAAAGAGGCATTGAGCTCAGGACACTCTTAATAAAAGTGAGCTGGCCACCATGAGCTAATGCTGTCTTCTCCCACCCCAGAAGTTTGGATTTAACTTTATCAATCAGATCGGCATAGAGGGTCTCTTTCTTGTTACCCACGTACAGTGGAGCACCCAAATAAGTGATGGGGAGATTTGTGAGTTGGAAGCCAGTAGCGAGAGTCAAATACCTCCTTTGAAGACCGGTATAGTGTTTGCTAACAATGAGTTGACTCTTACTGTTGCTTATGAGTTGGCCAGAGACTGCCTCATAAGTGCGAAGCAAATCCATCAATCGGGAAATATTCTCTCCTTGAGCTTTTGCAAAAATAATAAGATCATCAGCATACGATAAATGGGAGACCACCAATTTCGATTTATCGTCGAATCTGAGGGTAGGGTCTTGATGATATAAAACATCAAGTGATCTTGATAGCCACTCTGCTGCAAGAACGAAGAGTGCGGGAGATAAAGGGTCCCCTTGCCTTAATCCTCTTTGTTGATGTGAAGAAACCCGTAGTAACTCCATTGATCAGAAAAGAGAAATGCCAGTTAGCAATGCACCTCTTGACCATATAAATCCATTGTTCAGAAAATCCCATAGCTTGAAGTACCTGGATCAAGAAAGGCCACTGTAATCGATCATAAGCTTTTGCCATGTCCAACTTCAAGATGAGCTTATCCCCTTTGCATCTAGAGTGAAGGGTGTGCACCATTTCCTGCGCCAAAAGTATGTTGTCCTGGATAGAGCGGCCCGGTACGAAACCACTTTGAGATTCAGAAATCAACTTAGGTAGCACGTGCCCAAGACGATTAGCAATGAGCTTTGTAATGATCTTGTTAGACACATTACAAAGACTAATAGGCCTGAAATCCGACCAAGTTGTAGGTGAGTCAGTTTTAGGAATCAAGACAAGTGTCGTCACCTTAAAGGCCTTAGGCATATCTGTTCCAGCAAAGAATTCCAATATAGCCTCATACACGTCATTTTGGATGATGTGCCAGCAATGTTAATAAAAGAGAGATGTGAACCCGTCGGGCCCGGCAACGCTATTGGAACTGATACTGAAGACCACCTCTTTAACTTCCTCAATAGAAGGGAGTTTGCATAAGGCTTCTGAATCTTCAGTAATGACCATCTTGGGGATGCAAAGCATCTCCGTCGGAAGTAAATTCAGACCGTCAGCACTTAAAAGTCGATGAAAATAGCTAACTGCAGAATGTTTAATGTCCTCTGCTTCTATGAGAGTATGGTCACCATCCTTAATATAATGGATTGCTGACTTCTTCCGTTTCCTCTTTACAATGGCTTGGAAGAATTTTGTGTTCCGTTCACCCTCTGAAGCCCATCTACACGCAGCTTTTTGTTTCCAGAAATCATGTTCCATGGATAGAGCTCTAGTAAGCTGTGCACTAGTTTTATTCCACTGCAGCAGGTTAAAATCCGATGGGTTGCTCTCAAAAGCCTGCTCCCACTGCTGCACTTCAGCCTCCTTTGCTGCCACAGCATCACGAATGTTTCCAAAAATGTTTTTATTCCACCATTTCAGTGCCATTTTCAGTCGGAAGAGTTTTTGCTGAAGCTTCCGCATTCCTTTTGCAACAAGAGGTCGTGACCAATTAGATTCAGCAAATTGCAAAAAACTATGGTGTTTACAGCACATGTGTTGAAATCGAAAGGCAGAGGCCCCCCTAAACGCATTATTTTCCAAATGTACGAGGAGGGGAGCGTGGTCTGATTTGAACATTGTAAGGTGGTGGACTTTGGTAACTTGGAACAAATCAGACCAGCCATGGGAGACCAAAACACGATCAAGCCACTGCCATTTGTTTTTTTTTGTCTGTCCATGTGAATTGGCTTCCCATGAATCCTGGGTCCTGAAGTTCACAGTCTTGTACCATGTCACTGAACTCCTCAATGGACCTTAATTTAGGGGCTTTGCATCCTTTTCTCTCGGAGACGTTCAGAACTGTATTAAAATCCCCTGCGAGCAGCCATGGTCCTGAGGTACACAAAGTTCTTAAGTCTTCCCAAAGAACTCTCCTTTGCCACCTGGAGCATTTCGCATAGATGAAAGAACATTGGAAAGGCTGAGCAAAGAGTGGATTGGACACTTGAACATGCAGGTATTGCTCGTGATTCACAAGCAACTCAACCGACGTGTCGGAATCAGCAAAGCACCATATATGGTTGGAAATATTAGAGAGGATCAAATCAAAAGAAAACCTTCGTTTCATAAAGGAAATATCCAAGGCTGTCATGGGTTCAAGAATCACCATCATATTCAATTTATTCTTCTTTCTAAGATTATATAAGTAATCTTGTGTTATGCTATCCGCAATACCGCGGATATTCCAAATCAAGATATTGAAATTCATAATTAACAAGATGGTTTTGGGGTAACCTCTGTAGTAGGTTTTACCATACTCCGATTTTGGCGTTTGTGATGCGATGGTAGATCCGCTTTCCTTAGCTTATTCTTGGTTGGGTGTGCCTTAGTAACATTTTCAAGTGATGGGCTGTTAAGAAGCACGGACTGGTCTCGCACATCTTGAAAAATGTCTATGTGGGTTTAGGGTTTAGGGGTTTTTTTTTTAATAAAACCGGCACGTGTCCGCCAGGAGGTTTTCATAGGGACCCCCCCCCCCATTTATTAATAATCCGAAAAAATCAATTACATCGGGAAATTCAAGAAGAACATAAAGAGCATATTGAACTTTAACAAATACAAACGACGAACACATAATCAATATCTAACTTTATATCTAAAATTTGGAAGCCCAAGAATATGAAGACTCACAAATCCACATAGTTGTCCTCGAATGTGTTCCGGCTCCAATACCCTTGACGCCATCAAATCGCACGCCATACTTGCCAACAAATCCGCCGCTTGGTTGGCTTCTCGAAACACATGAGTATTTTTAACCTCCATCTGTTGCATCAGTGTCCAAATCTTGCAAAGGAGGTGCTGCAAATTCCACGAACACCCCTTCTTGTTTTTGATCATGTTCATGACCACTTGGGCATCCAATTCCACCCAAATGTGAAGATATCCACGTGCTTTTGCAAGCCTTAATCCTTCATACACAGCAAATAATTCTGCATATGTGTTCGTGCAATTGCCAAGATAATTGTAATATGCAAACACAGCAGCCCCGTGTGCAGCCTTGCGATGCCTCCTGCACCGGCAACCTGCGTCCTGCTCCGCGAGGCTCCATCGGTATTTAATTTCAGCCACGGATATTCAGGTTTCAGCCACTTCACCATCTTAACTGTTGTGGGCTACTGCTGCTGTGCATAATTATCAACCTGGAAAAATTTTGCAGCAGCCTCTTCTCCATGCCACAGATGCTTAGTGAGCAGCCCTGCTTCTTTAAGCATTTGAACATGCCGCCAAACCTTAAATACAACTTGACTAGCCACTACTCTTCGACCTCGGTACTTAGCATTGTTTCGGCCATCCCAAATATACCAAAGGATGAGGATCGTCACTATGAAATGTATAGTGCTTCCCCCCCCTCCCCCCCCCCGAACGTTTAGAGTTCCTCCAGAAATTTATGATCATGCCAATGTCATCCGAGTCAACTAACAGCACATTAAATAAATTAGAGAAGAATTGCCATATCAACTTGGCTTTATTACTATGTAGGAAAACATGCGCTACCGTCTCCTCATTACGTGTAGGAGAACTAACAACAATTGTTGCAAGCCCAGGAAACAATCAATAGCAGCAGGGTTGAGCGATGAAGCTACACAACAGTCTAAACACGAGTTGTTTATGCAGGCGGTTGGACCCCCGAACAGAAAGGGCCACCAAATTGGGCTGAACTACGTTCCTCGGGAAAAGAGGGGGCAACACTCATTGGGAAGTTCCTCATCGCGTGCTGATCCTTCTAATTCCGGAGCACATGTACAGGCGCAGTCGACGGATCTCAAAAATCAAATTGAGACTTATATCTCATCTCATAAAGAAGAGATCACCGAATTAAAGTCTCAAAATAACACAATAATGTCAATGATGCAACAACTGCACATCGGACTTGTGAGCAATCGCCCGTCCACCTCTGGAGCAGCTCCCCAGTCATCTCGTCGGCGTCGTCCCACGGGCAATACGTCCCACGACACATGTCATGATCTCGATCAAGGATTTCCCGCTCAACACATGTTTGCACCGCAACCAAATACGAATCCCATGAATGTCGGAGGAGATAACGAACGTGACATCAACTATTTTGAGGATGACAATGAGGAGGACGAGTAGACACATTTGATAGTTTTATTTGATGTATGAACAATGTTTTTATTTGCCTGGCGAATTTGTATTTTATATTTGAATTATATTTCAAACAATATAGGATAATATCTTATATTTGTCAATTTATTTTAGCTTGTCTGTGAATATTAGCATTTTACTTGTTTGTGAATATTTTTATTTATTTTACTTGTTTGTGAATATTAGCATTTTGCATTATTAGAATATTATAAATGAAATTTATAAATAAAAAAATTTTAATGAGCTGATTTGGGCGATCGAATTAAAATAATTGTTTTAAAAAAGTTGAAGAAAATGGTTTTAATTAATAAATTTTTTGTTTTTATATTTGCGGGGGAAAACCTGGGGAAATTTCCCCCGGTTTAATAAAATTCAATTTTTTTTAAAAGTATCCGGGGGAAAAACAGGGGGAAATTTCCCCCGATTTTTTAAAATATTTTTTTTTAATAAACCGGCGGAAAAAATCGGGGGAAATTTCCCCTGGTTTTTTAAAATTAAATTTTTTTTTAATAAACCGGTGAAACAAACTGGGGGAAATTTCCCCCGGTTTTTTTAAATTAATTTTTTTTTAATAAAAGGCGAAAAAAACCGGGGGAAATTTGCCTCGGTTTTTTAAAATTAAATTTTTTTAATTAACTGGGGAAATTTCCCCCGGTTTTTTAAAATTAATTTTTTTTAATAACCGGCGGAATATTCCTCCGGTTTGGCATCCGACGGAATATTCCGCCGGTTTTTCCCCCGGTCGAACCGGCCTGCGTAAACCTCCAAAAGTACTAATTTGTATTAACATGGTCATCAAAAATAGGAGGAAAAGGTAAACAATACAATATATTGGTGCATGAAAAAATTTGGGAATTTAAAATTTATGATAGCTTGAATTGCTTTAATGAAATGTGCTCTGTGTTCAGTCTAAAAGCTTTCACTCCATTAGCTAAAGAGCAGGACTCCCATGATACTAGGCATTTGCTAATGGTGGAAGCGATAATGAATGAGGTTTCAAAAGATATCGATGTGCCGATCTCCGACATTGAGGGGGGAAGAATGAGAAAAAAGAAATTAGGTGCTAAAGGAGACAAGAACCCTAATGGAGAGTTCATAAAGGGAGCCGACAATAATCCTTTCTCACCTCTTATTACTTTTTTTTTTTCTCACCTCTTATTACTTAAACCCACCCTCTGATGTCTAGCCTAGGACGATAAACAAGGGCGCTTTTGGGAGACAACCCAATTTTTCATTTTCTTGCAAAAAAAAAAAGTGTTGATTAGTGTTTTTATGCTTCTAATTACTCTTTATTATTGCATTTTAATTAATGTTTTATTGTTTTTAGGTGCTTAAACATGGTGGAAATTGGAGCCAAAAATTGATCAATGGTGCACAAGTGATAAAGCATGATCACGCCTTATCAAAGGAGATAACCTTAGAATATCAAAATAGATTTGCCCTTTAAATAAGGCGTGATCACGGCTTAAATCCGACCAAAGCATAATTTTGCAGAAAATAGGGCGTGATCACGCCTAACAGAACATGCACTTCTGTTCATTTTTCCCCATGTTCTTTTCTCTTTTAAAAAAAAGTCAAATTTAAAAATTTTGGGTCAAAATTGATCACTATTCATCATCACCTCAATCCTCTCCCTCTTCGTCTCTCTCTCTCTCTCTCTCTCTCTCTCTCCCTTCTCCGCCTCCCTGTTGCAGTCACCTTCATTCCCGCCGGCGTGCACATCGCATCTCTAGCCGCTGCCGCTCCCTCCGTCTCCGAACAGAGCCGTCAGCCACCGCCCAGCAACATCGCCCCTTCTCTTTCTCCTTTCTCCCCGTCGATTTTCTTATGCCCAGCGCCCTGTCTTCTCTCTCTCCCGCGTCTTTCCTCCCTGTCGCCCTCTCCCTCAACCACTGTCTTTCTCATCTCCAGTCCAACCACCCACCTCCAGCCATCATCACCGCTCACAGGAGCTGCCCAGTGTTTCTCTCTAGTCGCCGCTCCCCCCATCCTCCAGTCGCTGCTGCTGCCTCAGGTCACGAACTCCGCCGTTGCTCCATCTCCAGCCAAGACCTCCTCTCGCCGCCCGATTCCACCACCGAGTCATCACTTCCCCTTCCCTGTTGCCGCCCACCGGTGCTGCTCGTTTTCTCTCTCACCCGAGCCACAAACCAAACCCAGCTCCACCGCTCGTCTTGCCCTCCTCTCTCTCCCCGTCACCGCTCCTTTTTTCCATCTTCTCCATTTTTTTCCTTTTATTTTATTTATATATTAGTAGTATCTATCTATCTATCATATAGTATATATATTGATTCTTCTTCTTATTATATTAATATTATCTACATATATTTATGAGTAGTAGTAGTATATATTATATATTATTATTATTAATATTATTATTATTGTTATTGTTATTCTACTATATCTTTATCATTTTTGTTACTATTTTCTATTCGAGCATTCCTCGTCGGTTTCTTTAACCGTATTTTGTTATTTTGACAGTGAAAATGCGGGTGCCAAACAAATCGAGTATTGTACGACCCACCCACCTCCGGAGCCATTTTGTCAGGGGATAATCATGTTCTCTTTTATTTACTTTTCTTATATCATAAATTGAGGACAATGCATAATTTAAATGCGGGGGAAGAATATTAGAATTGTGATTGATGAATTTTTGAAAGGAATGTGCTTTAATTTTGGGTTGTTGTGCATATTTGGTGAACTTGGATTTAGAAGGCAAATCCTGTTAGCTTTTCAGTCTATTTTATGCCTCTCTGCATTTTTAATTGATCTCTAGTGTTACCCCGACTTAGACATGCTCTACTTAGTCAAGCTTAAATCATGAGTTGCCGATTTTTCTTGGATGATACTGGTTTGTTTTGAAATAATGTCGAATAGGGAGTCAAGGAGCCTATGGGAGTTACACTTGGTAAGTCACGACTTATAGGAAAGTTCATGAATTCTTCACCTTAACGCATTGGTTTAAAACATGGGGCTTGGGTGGAAATATGAGGGAAAGATGCTCGATACACCATGAATTGGTGATAGGTTTGGCTAGCGGTTCCACTTTTTGTAGGAATTGCTGTAATTATGCTTCATGTTATGTTGACTCAAAAGAGGAGGAATAATTGTGGGAAGATTATATTAAATATATTTATATATAATAAAAAAAAGCATATATAAACAAACAAATAAAAAAAAGAAAGTGGCCAATATACTCCGCTAATCACACAAAAAGTGATTATGAGTAGAGCTAATATTCATCTAGAGGTTCTTACCAACTGAGTAAGCGGGCACATTCATCAAAAAGTTTTTTGGTTCGCGGTAAAAAGGTTGGTTAACACTCTAGACAAGTTAATCACACCAACTGAGTAACCGGGCACATTCATCACCAATGTTTTGTTCACGTAAAAAGGTTGGTTGTGGTTGCGATTGGCAAAAATAAATATTTATCTATATTTAGTAAAAAAAATCAAAAAAAAAAAAGAAAAGAAAGAATAAAAAAGAAAAGAGAGTCAATAAAACTACCCCACATTGTTACTCTTCTAATGAAGGATTGTGAGGTGCTTGTATGATTATGGTGATTTCTTCCTTGGAGTTGATTTGCGAAATCGACTTATTTGTTAAGAATCGGGGTAAAGAGTGTTAATTCATCATATTAAATGCCTAAAGACCTTTGTTTGAACAGCAATGGTTTAAGTGTGGGGGGGTTTTGTGGATGTATTTGTATGCTGTTCTTTTTTAAGTGTGCCTACATTTGCTCTTTGACTTCATCAATTTGACATTGTCTTAAGGGTTTGCTTTTCTTGAGAACAATTGAATGACTTGGATTTATTGCATGCTTGAGACAAGCAGGATTAAGTGTGGGGGAATTTGATAGTATGTTATTTTTAACCTAATTGCAGGTCCCAATTATGCTTATTTCGATTAATTTTGGATCTTAAATAGGTTAAAATTTCACAAAGGTTAATTCTTACTTGTCATAGGTGAAATTGATGAAAATGAGCTAAAAAACGGGCCAAAAGATGGTAAAAAGTGCAGAGGAATGTCGTACAAGGAAGCTGGAAGGTTAAATTTGGAAATAATCATGTTTATCGTGCAAGGCATGATCACACCTTAGGAACTGAAAATCCTACGCGGGATTGGAAAAGGAAGAGGTTGATATGGCAAGAGTTCGACTTGGAAGCAATTCTCTACTTGCCTACAACTATTAGGGTTTGCCAAATAATTACCTAGCTCTATTAGGATTTGGATTGATGGGTTTGAACCTTATATATACCGTTTTATTTTATGTTTAGACATCTTAGATTTTACTCTTTGTTCTAGTTCTTAGTTTTTCTCTTGAGAATTTCCAGCTTTTATATTTTTAGTCGTGTTAGTTTATTGGCCATGCATGGCTAAAATACTTATTCAGTCAAGGAGTATTCGAGCCAATGTTTCTTCAAGGATTGTGAATCTAATCCCGGTTTGCTTATCTTTTAATTTTATGCAGTATTTGTGTATTTTTCTGTGCAATTTGTTGGGAAAAAACTCCATCTCTTATTGATGTTTGTTAGTTGTACAATTAGGGCCCATGGTTCAATAATTTAACTTCAAAGTTCCAGGTTGGTAGATCAAATCCGTAATTGTTTGATTGAATTAACAAAGTGGAAAGTAGTATAAATTCGTTTATACTATGAAAAAAACACAATCTAGTTCGAGCAACCACGTTGTAGGTTTGTTGGCTAGGATTTGGGTCTTTCCTAGTTTTTTAATGCTGTTAACAGGTTAAATCCTATCGTTTGACTAGGGTTATTCGTTAATTAGGGATTATTCATGTAATGACTCGGTATTTCTAGTATTTTAAAAGTTACTTATATAATTAAATTATCTAGAGTTTGTTATGTGTTATTATTTGTGTGCGAACTAGGTGATTAATTGTTTAATGTTTTATTATTTTATAAGTGAAATGTACCATAACTACTATGTTTCACACTAACCATTTGATCTATATATGGTGCATATAAATCGATAATGTAAATTCTAATGCATGCATTTTCAAAAATTATAATGATAATAATTATTTGTAACAAAATTATATATATTATATAGTTTTTTATGTTTCCGAAATATATAAATAAGTGGTAGTTTAAAAACAATTTTCAATAATATTATAATTTCTTACATATTAATATCTACTTATAATTTTAAAATATAAGAAAATATATCTACTTTTATTTAAATTACGTAAACACACAATATTAAGATTAATATATTGATATATATATAGAA